>CALNHX010001145.1:0-248167 GCA_940337035.1 Agriotes lineatus
TTGCTAATCGATAGTTGCAATATATTGGTACGAACAAAGCTGTTTTGAAACTTACTTTATTATTAACTTTTATTCTTTAAAAGTTCGATCACCATAAAACCTACCTTGTTGTAGATATATTCTTGCATATGATTATTATTAACTCGGCTAGCTCTATTTGTCTTAATCTGCAGGGTAACTGTTGCATTATTTTTCATAAGACACTGCAGTCTATTTCAATCTACTTTTTCTAGTTAAATGAAATATTTTTTTAGAAAGAATATATTTATGTTTCATTAACGTATTCAATCATAACCTTTGAATGGCATTATATCAGTTTTGTTATTAATACGTCAATATAAAGGTAATTGTTAATGTTTATCGAAGTTACTGTTATTCTGACAATTTAAACAAAATTTTGTTAATGACACTTCCAATAATTAATTACAATTTTTAAACTTTAGGTTTACAAACCAATCTTAATTAATAAATCTAATTTAAATGCATTCAAAATTCCTATATGCCTTTTTTATTTCTTTTTACTTATATTGTTCGTAGCTCAGTACTGAGAATTGATTTTTAAATTGACTCACTTGTATCGCGTGTTTGCAATATTCTCTGCAAAATGTTCTCCCTGGACTTCACTTGATTCTACCACTTCTGTATCAATGTTCTCCAATTTTAACGATAATTCTTCCACTTTGATATCACGCACTGATAATCACTTTTAACGTCGTTATAATTAAATTCTACGCAGAGTTTATCTGTTTTAGTATTAATTCTGGAAGATTATTTTATATCTGTCATAAAATTAATAATTTTTCTACCCACATTCTTCTCTCTTCTCAAAAACATAAACAATTCCCTTTCCTTCTCTTAGCACTCTTTTTCAGAATTAAATTTTATTAATTACTAACTTAAATCAAGCTAGCAATATCTTGACGAAAGTCATTTTTTTAGGTTATTAATATTCATTTAACATTTTATAACATATTTAAAACTTTCCTGGATTATAAATAAACCAGCACATTAACAAAATTAATTTATACTTCAGTACGTTGTAACATTCTGCAATGTATCTCATATGAACAATAAATAATTTTAAATAATTCAAATCACTTGCTTTGGGTCATTCTTTTCTCAATTGAGCTTCAACACAATGCATTAACTGAATATTTATACATTATTCATATCAATACCGATTTATAATATTTTATTTGACTTTCTCATATTTTCGAGGTGTTATACCAATCTTGGTCAGTTTTTAAGTGATTCAACCTTTTATAGAATATATGCTCTTTTTACCATTTTTATATCATAGCAATATATAGTCGAAAAGGTTGAAGGTGGATAATCTGAGAATCGAAAACGTCGATAGCCAAGAAATAGAAGTTTGACAGTTCATAACCGAAGTCGATAGTCAAGAAATAGAAATTTGACAGTTTAAAATTTGAAAGTCGCAATATTTACACTTTGTAGCCGAAAGAATGGAATGTTGAAAAAATTCATAGCAGACGAGATCGAAAAACTGTAGTCGGGAAAGTTGATAATCGAACAAGTAGATAGACAAAAACAGAGATTTGATAGCACTGGTCGGCATGAAAATCGGCCCTGGCACCATTCCTGCTGATTCTTATGTAAAATGACCTCCTGAATCCGAATATGATCTCCGTTTTCCCCCATCACCCGCCGTTTTTGGGGGAGCCCCCCCCCCCACCTATTTTTATCACTTTTCGATAGTTTTGAGGGATGAAAAGGATTATTTTAGCCTTTACATTTCTTCTGAAGAGCTAGAGAGGCGAAAACTTCTAGAACATGAACATTTGTAGTAGAAGTAGATTCGGGGAGAGGATTTACCCCCTTAAATTGTAAAAAAATCATTAAAAGTGATGGATTTTTTCGCAATTTTGTTCACTTATTTTCTACATATTCCTGCTTTACACAATTTAAACAACTTGGAAACATAGAATCCCCGCCCAGAACACCGACAAGTTGACGCCAGCGTGGTACAGTAAATCTTCCGAACTGTTGCTATATATTTTTATTATTTGGATGTTTGCGGGAGGATGAGGGGGGCTGAAAGCTGGAATATGTAGATTCACTGAACCACGCTGGCGCTCACAATACCTCGCGCGCGCGCAGGTTCGCACAAGAATTTTTCCTCCGTACATCTGTAGCTATCGTAGACTCAACCTGTTGGTGTTCTAGGCGGGGGTTCTGTGTTTCCAAGTAGTTTAAATTGTGTAAAGCTCGAATATGTAGAAAATAAGTGAACAAAATAGTAAAAAAAACCGAAAAAATCGATCACTTTTCATGATTTTTTTACAATTTAAGGGGGCAAATCCCCCCCCCCCCCCCCAATCTACTTCCTTGCTACAGATGTTCATGTTCTAGAACCTTTCACCTCTATGGCCCCAGAAATGTAAAGGCTAAACTAATCCTTTTCATCCCTCCAACTTATCGAAAAGTGATAAAAATAGGTGGGGGGGGTTTCCTCGAAAACGGCGGGTGATGGGGGAAAACGGGAGTAATATTCGGATTCAGGAGGTCATTTTACATAAGTATCTGTAGGAATGGTGTCAGTGCTCGAAAAACATTTTTTTTTTGCCGACCAGTGTAGTCGACACCTGAATAATTCGAAAAAGTTGAACATGGAAAAACTTGAAAACTAATACTCGAAGATGTCGAAAGCACTGATACTACATATAAAATCGTTTAAATCTACTAGCCGAGTAGCAGTTTTTTTACAGATATACGAAAATAACTAGTAAACTCAAATGTTATTTAATTTCAAGTTTTCTATTGAAAAAGGAAAATTGTTTTCAGAAAATTAAAAAATGCAAATGCCTAGCTTCTAGCTTCTACATTGATCTTGCAAACATATTAAGAAAGACTTGCCAAGCACGGTGGCATGCAGTTTATGACACCGTAGTTACAGTAGTTACGGGCAAACAATCTATGAATCGATTCGATTTGAAAAAAATCCTATTACAGTGAAAGTCGGATATAGCGTCCTCGAAGGGACTGGTCATATATGGACGTTATACCCGACCGGACGCTATATCAGGTAGCAGCAAAATTATAATCAGAAATCAAGAAAATAACACAAACACATATGTTTACTATAAATATAAATATGCGATGTAGAATAATCAAACGTATTTATATTAACAGAATCACAAGATATAAAAATTTATTAAAGGAAAATATACATTAAACTTACGTAAACATATGTAGGTGCATTGAAGGCGGCTTTAAATTTTTCTCGGTTTCTCCATATAGCATATAGTGGTCACTGATGAATGCGGCAACTTAAATTCGGTAGAGATAGTGGCATTAGATTCGACATTGTCTAATCTAGCAATAATTGCACCTTTTTCTTCTATTGAGATAACTTTCCGTTTACGTACGGCCATTTTGCAGTACACGTAAGTACTACATGCAAACACGAACTGACGGGCTAGTGTTATATTATTACATGACATTGCTGCTGCTGCAGATATTAACGATAATCAGAAAAATATTTGTTGAGGTGTTTAAGTTAAGCGATAGCATATGACATCACTTCTGCTGCAGCGGATGCTATAGCCGAACCTGGTGCTAACATATTACATGTAAATGCAGACGCTATATGCGACTTGCCGCTATAAGCGGCAACGCTAAATGCGATCTTTTTTAACATTGACTTATATGGAAGATCAACCAATCATTCAAATGTTGGCTGCTATAAGCGATGTTCGTTATAAGCGACGACGTTATAAATGACATTCACTGTAAATGTAATCGAGTATAATTACAAATTCGAAATTAATAATACTTTTACCTCTACACGTTCAGCACCTTTTAGGCGATCTATTCGAAGATTATACATAGATAATCGTTTAATTATTTAGTTGAACTCAGGCTAAGAGTAGATTGTCTGTTCGGCATTCGATATTTGATGCGACAATCGATTTTTTTGATTATTAGTCCAGAAAATTGATTGTCGATTCATCACACACATAATTGTTCCAGCCTATTCCATATTTGACCGTAAATTCTTCATTGAAGTACTTGTGCACCGCGCAAAGCTTTGCGAAAAGCACAGCTCAAGTTTTATGGACTCGACTGGTTATGGTTCTGAAATTACATTTTTTTCAGTTACGTCGTAAATACGAAAACTGAAGGAAACCTTCTCAGCCTTTACTGGGATCAATAGTTTCTCCAGCGCTTAAAAACACTTTTAGCACATCTATAATTATGCAGAACTATTCATATTTCTAATAGCACCATAGAAGCTATTCGTCAATGTTTGCTCCTAGAAAGCTATTTCGTGGTTTTAACATGCAAATTGTAAAACGGCTTCTGTTTGTTGCAAAGCTGGGGATTAATGGAGTTAAAAGACAGCCAACTGTCCTAATCGAGCATGAACTGTTACATAATCTTGGGCAAAACGATTGCAATTTGTTTTCAATCTAAACACGAGCCGCACCTGGCCGCTTTTCGTAATTTGAAGGAGCAGCAGATGTCTACGACCATTTCTTGTACTAAACACAGACAGCACAAGCTATGCAAAACGTGTAAATGACGGTCATGGATGCATTTAGACGCTGATTTAATGGTATTTTTGGTTAAATTTGTTTTCGGCTGTGGATTTTGGATATCCTTTGCCGTCGTTGCAATATCCTCTCTTCGGAAAAACAATTCGACAGTATTGATTCAAGGCTATTGCGATAAAGCTTTAGTTGCAGACCAAAACACAACAATATAGGTCACCTTTCTAGAAACCTGGGGACAAGCAGCCTTTATCGGCGTTTCTGCAGGAAACCCGATCCGCTGGGAGAAATATTTCCGAGGAAGTCACATACTTATTGCGATAAAAACGGAATTCTGCGCTAAAATAATGACGGCTTTGTAGGAATCCGTAAGTAATATCGCGGCCACCTGACGCAGTGTAAACAGCGCTATCTCATAACGTCATTTATCGGCACTTTCGCAATTTTTAATTGTTGCTGCGAAATAAGCTTTCTTGGCCGCAGCCAACTATTTACGTTTGTCTGGAAAAATCGGCTGCTGCGTGGTTGTTCCAGGAAGAGACCTGGACGTAATCGTTGAACTGGCAATATGTTATATCAGCTGCGTTAACAAAATTCCAGTTTGCTGATACGTTGCCTTGGTTGATTATTATAGGTATCTATTACAATTTCTAAACTTAGAAATTCATTTCCTTGATTCCATCGACAGTGCAAGACACGAATGGAGTACAGGCGATGGATAGACATGTTTAAATTCATGCGCAGAATATTACAAGGAGAAACCGACGAAGACGTACAAGAGCAGCAAGAAGAGATAGGAAATTGAACCACCCATGTTGGTAGAAATCCAGATGATATTTTTAAATGCAAATAGACAATAAAAGTTTAGAGTTGCACTTAAACTACACAACTGCAGTCGGCTAATTTATGTGGATGTGGATTGTCTTCTTTACTAATATTAACCCTAGCGATCTAAGTCACCCTAGTTTTCCCCTAAAAGCTACTTATTGGCTACGCAGATTTAAAGGCTATACCTAGGTTTTTTCTGCAACTAGGTTGTGTTGAGAATTACAGGTGTACGTTTCAGTTGGATTCCTCGTGTTATGTGATACTTCCTGGTTTCGTTACGCCCCTTCTGAAAGTGTTATGTCGATTAATTGGCTCGGGGAACTCGATATTTACCTAACACATTAGTATTTATTTTATTAGCTGGCATTCGAGTGCAGTAGGCAGTGTCTCTTGTACCACTTGTGTGAATTTATTTGACAGTTCCAATTCCCGATATTACATTGTTTGGCTATTTATTCGATTTGATTTAAGTTACGCATTTGGTTGTTGTGAGTGTTGGCACGATCGTTTAGTAACTTTGTTTTGGTTACAAAGTAAACCGGGACTAGCTAAAAGCAATTAATCGAAATCGTCGGTATTGGGATTTTTGATTTGATGAATGATGCTTCTCCCTTATTTTTCCCTTTCCTTATGGTCGATTAGTATGATCTATTGAAAATATCAGGTTTTTATAACGTCTTTTGATAAGTCTGCACCTTCTGATTATGTTACTACCACTAGGGAGACAACGTTCGGCCGATTTACAGCAGAATGCTTCTATTTCTATTTATTTTTGGATTTTTAGATTTGCGGATTTTGTGTGTGTTCGAGTTGATGGAGTTTATATATCGAAGAACTATCCAGATCGTGATTGGAGTTCCTGGTGGTTACTTTAGCCTTTTGGACTTTGTTTTCGTAGGACGTTGGGTGCTGCAGATAAGCCACAACCCCGCTTTAATTAATATATATTTTTCTACAATTAGAAGTATATTGACGTAAATTAGTTTGAGAACTTACAATATTCAAATTTTCTTGTTTATGCCGAATTGATTGATGTATTGAGGAATTATTCATTTATGTTTATGTATTTCGCGAGTATCTTGTGTATGCGTGTGTGTTAAGTTAATAGTTGAAATGAGATACCTTGTGCAGTAAACGCAACGTGTACACGTCGTGAATTTAATATGGGGTTCGCTTCAATTATATTATTTTGGTATGACAAACTACCCTCTTATATTACTTGTGTGCATGTAAGCACTGAATATAAATATCACTTTAACTATGACGCATTTATGCAATTATATTATTTTGGTATGACAAACTACCCTCTTATATTACTTGTGTGCATGTAAGCACTGAATATAAATATCACTTTAACTATGACGCATTTATGTCTTCTTCTTCTAATCGGTTCTAGCTTTTCCAAAAGTATACGTCTGGTAAGTGTAATTTTGAGACATCTCCCTTCAATGTAAGTTGCGATTATCATAGTACGGGGGAATCTTGCAACTTCGCGAGTTGTTGAACAGCCAAGCTGGTGGCGCGCGTATTTAGTTTTGATCATTTTAGTGTTAGCCCACCTTTTCTCCGGAGTAGGCAAGCTAGCCCGTTGAATGCTATTAGTTACGGGACTATTTTAGGTATCACAGCTCACTATTGAGCGGTCACAACTAACTGAACTTTTTAATTTTTTGAATAGTTGGACAAGCTCTAAATTGCTACTGCTGGCAGAATCTCAGAGTTGACACCCATAAATCCATATGGGCTTAATGATAATTTCGTAAATTAATAAATTCCCATTTTGAGCAAATCATGGACCTAAGTATTGATCTTGTGCAGAGTTTATCCAGTTTGTCTCCATCTTTTTTATGTCACCAGACATCGTGTTGGCGAACGCCGTCTGCTGCAAAATGCATCTTGTAATTCTCCCCTATCATTCAATAAGGCTTTCTGAATGTCATACCAAGTTATATTCACTTTGTAAAAATGTGTTTCTGCCAGGTCACCCTACAATCGAGTTACAGACCGGGGTATTTAGCATGAAGTTGTTGCCCATTGAGCATTACAAGAGGACAATCATTTCTCTTCATGGTGTAAGTCACATGTATTTGTGACTTTTCGTTGGCCCTCATTCTTCAGCGTCAAATCCACGATTTTAATTTGTAGATATCCGTTAACGTTTGCACGGTTAGGATGCGATGCTAAGACAACGGCGTCGTCTGCAAATGCCGTGATTATGGTCAGCCTTGTTGTTGGTGGCAGATATTATGTGTATAATAGGTAAAACATGGGCGCTAACACACTCTCCCTCAAGGGATCCCAGATATGGGTTACAAATCGATGTATTCCTCCCGGTGTCTAACGATAAATTGTCTTCTAGTCGAAAATGGTTTTAACAATTCATACAAATGGTTCGATAGATCCATCGTACCACACTTTACTAAATGCCTGGCTTTTGTCTAACTGAGCAGCAGAGTACTATCGTTTTACTTTGAGATCGTTTTGATTACTCAGCGTGTCTGTTCTATGGCGTCATGCTTAATTCGTTTTAGCACTGTATGAAGTAACTTCTTGTAGATTTTTCAGGTGAAAGCGGCTAAATCTTGTCACCAAAAATAATTCTAATCTTAATATTGGGTTAACAATTTGCAGTATTACCTTTATACCTTTCTTTATTAATTTTCTGCAGAACGTTTTCAGTTATTCAATCGATTAATTTCCTTGTTAGTTGTATATTTAACGTCTTTAAACTTTGCTTTGCTCTAGGTAGAGCCATTTGTCAAGACACTTGAAGATATTACTGCGTGCTTTCGATGGGAAAGGTTTGAATTCGTGTTTAAGGCGTTTCTTCCCCTTCGTATAAATTTAATTAATGTTCGCTTTCCGCGTGCAACGGTCAGCAGCATCGTGTAGTGCAGGCGCCGCCTTGTCTAAATCTGGATGGTAATAAAACTTTGCCACGCACATCTAGAAAACGTAACAGCTCTATTTACATATGACGTCGGCTAACGGTTGGCTGGCTGTTTTTCGAAGAAAATTAAACCGTCAAATGACGCAAAGCTGTCTATAACTGATCAACCGCTAAGTTGGAAGGTAACACACATTTATAAACTTTACCTGGTACACCAAAGTGGTCGTGTTTGGTGTCAAAATGCACGGATTTAGGTCGGCTACAACATGATGCAAATCAAATCATTCTAGCTAACACCTGAAAGTACTTACAGAACTTGACCTTGCTGCGACTCCGACCGTTGAAAATAACAGCGTCAAGGTGTTTAATCACTCCAAGAATCATGAGAAAAAGGTTTAACTTCTCAGAGCCCGGCATTACGCACCCTCCAGGAGGTCATCCCCGCTACCGCCACGTCCAGGCCGAAGCAGATCCCAGGGCTTTTCGTTTCCTCTTTCTAGGCCCCGCCTCTTAGTTGAGCGGCTTTTCGAGCCCTTGTCAGCCTCGAGCTTGGAATCAATGATCACTAGAGGAAGAAGAGCCACCATGCACCCTAATCCAGCTTGGACTAAATACAGTCAGGCTTAATCAAGCTTAACACACCAACCCCAAAGAAGCCGAGCTATAATATTGTATTACCCTACTGGGTGTGATAGATTGCTGGGGTGTCTTAAGTCTCTTCGTATCCTTCCACATCGGTTGTGTTGAATTTTCTTTTATTTGTTTCGGACCTAGTAAGCTACCACTGTCTTCTTGTTTTGTTTCTCTGCTATACTTTGCCTATAGAAACTATATCTTTTTTTCTTCGAGGAGCTTGGTTCTGGCGTTGCTGTTTCCACTGCACCTTGCTTTATGTATATCGCTTGGGTCCTTGAGGGGAATCTTCAGATCAAGAGGGTAATCTAAATGTTCATTGAACACTTCCCAGTCCCAGTTGCCTTGTTACCCAACATAAGTATTTTAAGTAATTTAATTGATAGGGGTTATAACTTATATGCATTGTAATAGTAGTCGGTGTATGATCAAATTTGAATCTGGAATTTTTGTGTGTTCTAGATAAACCATGACGGAAAAGTTAAAACCACATAGGTAGCAAGACAAAAATAGATAAATAAAGTTTTTTGTTCAAATGTTGCAATTCCTTGTTCATATCTGAATATCTCTATCGTGGACATTTTCGTTTTTAAGGTTTCATATTCATATATCTCACTATTAACTGTGGAACTAATCAAATTAAGAATTAGAAGAACTGAAATATGACTATCGGAATACTTCCTATGGAAACCAGAAGGTTTTGCGTTATTTAAACACAGAGCAGGAAAGATGCGTAGAAATGTGTAGTCTTGCAAATTTTTACTTTACAAACTAGAGATTCACATTTGAGTCTTGAATTTGGCAAATAATGTTAAGGTAAGAATTCTTAAATTCTGGAAGAAAATGCAACATTTTTGCAGAAATATAACAATGGGTAAATATACATTTTCAGTTCAAACACTACAGTAATTATTGTGTGCTCGAAAGTCAGGTTGCAAACCATACATTTGGGATGTTTCTCTTGAAAGCTTTATATCACTAGAGTAATAATCTTCGATTTTTTTATAACATTTCATATTATGTATTTTTAAATTGTGTCGGTTAAAATTTCAACTTGAACAGCTAGATCTAATTATAAATGTCACGATTTGAAGGTTTGAACACATCGAATAAATTTGAATATGATTTTACAAACCAAAACTTTCGTGCATTGTTTAGGTTCAACGGGATTTCATCCCCTGAATCAAGAATTTCTGAATATTTTACATTGTTGGCGTTTTAAATCAGAACTTCAAATTTGAGTCCTGAAAATGTTACTTGTCTAAATGTCAAGGCATGAATTTTGAAGTGCTTAAGAAAACAAACAAGATGTTTCTTATTAAATATGTTTTAGACAGAACAGTTGTGGCATTTATTCTTCATCGGTAGTGGTTTTAATAACTGCACGCCCTCTGATGATGGCACTTCTAACACGTTCATGAAATAGTTGGTCTATCTTGTTGGAGATCTACCGCGAAGACGTGTGCCTTCGAATCGTTTTATGCCATCGTATATATGTGGCCAAACAAACGAAGAATACGAAGGCGTATTATAGAAAACAGTCTTTGCTTAAAGTCAACTTCTTGTAAATCATTAGATCTTGTTTTCTTCCAAGATACTGTTAGCATTCTTCGTCAACACCACATATCAAACCTGTCAATTTGTTTTTCGCACTCTTTTTCCCACTCCACGTTTCAGAGCCGCGCAAGAAAAATATCACGTTCTTACCAAGCTCTGAAACGGAAGCTTGACCTTACCTACTTGAATGTGTTTAGAATAGCATTTCAATTTTGCTTGATTCAAGAGTGAGTGTGTGCTTTTGTTCGCGGGTACAAGAGAACGCCGGGCGACGTAGTTTTTAAACTGAACATAGCGCCTCTTGGTATATATTTGCTGTTAATGTTGAATAGAATGGTTGATAAAATACTTTGGCACTGATACAGAATGAGAAAAAGACTGTATGGCCTAACCCATTTCTATTTACATTTTCCAAAATGACTAGCCTTTAGCATTATTATTATTTGCTCTTATATCAGAGTTTCATCAATGATTTGGTGTAGCTTTTTAGGCTATAATTCGCTTATGAGTAATAAATTATGCAAGTGAAGACAAAATCTAATCAATACAAATTTAAAGGTTCCAAAATTTCAAGATTTCTGGAGTTCTGGACGTTTAATAAAAAATAAGCTGTTTTTCAGGAACGAGACAAATACACAACGGACAAATAGTGACCAATTTGCGCAGTTTTCTATTCTATCTTTCTTTTACTACTTGGCCAAATAGTAGTAGTAGTTCAGCAATGTAGTGGATTTACTAGTTATACAGTTACAGGTTTTGAATCACTTTAGCACCCTTTTATTTTGTGTTTGTAAATGCTGCGATCTCTCATTTATTAGTATTTTCATGAATAAATCAACAGCTTAAATATATTAAGTTCTAAATATTTACATCGTACCCTGCCGGGGGTAGCTCTTGAAATCTCGGGGCTAAGCGGTGCGTTAGTGAAGGTGCATGTGTGTTTGGATGTAAAATCTGATACCACAGATGGTGGCATTCCACTGCGAGAGCTCTTGTGTGTTTTTTAAAGTGTAACATTTAATGTCGAGAGCTTTGTTGTTTGGGTTCTTGCTCATTATTTTAGTGTTGGGTTGGTGACTAATCGGTACCGCATATAGTGCACTATCTTACCTGGGAATAGTGGACATCCAGCGAGATGCCCGCCAACCCTTGACCTGATAATCAATTCTTATCAGAGATCCAGGAGCGCACCTGGATATCCTGGGATGCTAATTTTCCACAAATTCCTTGTGAAGTTGATTTTCTGCGGAGGCGGCAACCGCCATTGCAATTTATACAGACATGAGGTGATGCTTATTGGTCTAATTAAGTTCAAACATTGCAATTTTTTTGTTCAAAAACGTCAGCATAACAAAAACCTAATCGAATGTTTAATAATTTAAGGACTACAACTTTGTGTAGACGGTTTTCGTAATAAATAAACCTGGAACTGGGGAATTGTGAAAAATTTGCTTAGTTTTCTGCCTCATGCACATCCTTTTCACTTTTTAGTCAGATACTTAAGGAAAATAATGAAATTGTTAGAATAGAACAGTGTCGTTGAAATATAGATTCAATTTGTTCTCGATGTTTTCAAGGCAACCTATATTGTGTGTCTGTAAAAAGAGGTCACAAGAAATGCTTCATTCATCTTGTGGCCCACTCTTAAATTAGAGGCGTGTAAACGAAGCATGTTTTGTGGGAGCTGATGTCATTTCGTGTATAAGTGCCAAAAAAGCAAATCGCGAGCGGATCTCGCCATCCAATAAAACCCAGCTGGGCATTTTTTAATGCTCCGCGAAAAGAGAAAACAATGAAACGATTCAATTGTAATTCAAAGTGTAATTTTTATGTCAATAAAGAATGTTACGTCCCAATTTTTGGGACGCGGCTCACGTCCTATTCGCCGTCTTTCTCGGAACGCCGAATCGGCGACTGTCAAGCAGGCGAAGTCGCCGTACGTAAAAACAATTCATAAGCGCTGTTTACGTAGGTATATTTTATTCAAATGAAACTAAATTGTCACCTGTCATCAAGGTGTGCCTTGCATTGTGTGCCCACATGTAAGCGCAGTACAGTCGCCGTTACAAGTCGTAATTTATCGTTTATCGCAAGCGAGGCTCGATTCACCCGAAGATAGGTGCTAATGAAATTTTTACCGTATTATAAATGTTAACTATTGTACCGTTACTGGCACGCCATCTATTTCGGCTATTCCGCGACACCGCACCATCCATTAGCTCCTCTGATAAACGATTTGTTCCTACCGCTGACACAAATAAATTAATTAGCCGGTACATGCTACTGATAATTTTTAATCCGACGCGTTCTGGAAACCATTTTTCAATCTAACTAATGCTTATGCAAACGCGCTGTTGGTCCGCGGGGCCCCGATTAATGGTCATCCTTCCGAAATGGTAATATAACAAGTACTAATATGGGATGCCTCGGCGATTTCCATAAATCATACAATTTGTGGGGCCCTGCTTTCTAGAGAAATGGGACGGAGACAATTGTCGCAATCGCGCTTTTGGCCGCCGTGGAAAGTTGCTTTGTTCGGCGAACCTGTTCCACATTTCTACAAGGACACGTAATGATCGGAATTAGATCCATGGAAACGTAATAAAAGGTTTTACATTCGTTAAATGGGGAAATTGCGGGAGAGGCTATATAGGCCAAACAAGACAACCACGCAAAATTTTATGCAACGGGTGCATTACAAAATATGGAAGAATATTGGAAAGACAACATACGTAACTGACACAACAAGAACAAACGCATAATTGAAATGGAACTGGGCAGGGCACGTAGTCAAATGAAGAAAGCTGGAGTGGAAAAGTGACAAGATAGATCTAGCGAAGGGTACGATAAACCAAATCGAACGGGAGGACTAAATTGGTGCCAAGTGGCTGAAAATAGAAAATCTTGGACATATACTAAAAGTACCCATTGCCCATCCCACCATGTAAAAAACGACTCAAGCAGAAAAATCAGTCAGATCATGTTCCCCGAAGGGAGGAGCTATAGAAGGCATCGACTGTGTTGGGGAAAAACTGAATATCGAATACGAATTGAAGCATCAGGGTTTAGAGTAGGAACTACTCCATTAAAATTCTCTAAAATAATGTCTGTGCCTGCATATAGTAACGTATGGAAGCCAAGAGTTGACACGAACTTCCTAAGATCCATCACAGCGTGATAAGTTTACAAATACAAACACCGGAAATCAATCCAAAATGTTTAGCATGAATCATAGAAAACTATATGGAAGCAACATCTTACGAGAATGGACCAAAGAAATTCCACCAATATAGACGAAAAGAAAAAGTTGTAAGACTAAACAAACGATGGAACAATCAACGACGACGTAACGGGTTAAAACTTGAAGATGAAGAAGAATAAGAATTGAAAAAGGTATTCTCTCTAATCTAGCTTTGGAAATAGTAATAAGGACACCCCCCGAATTATTATTCAATATTGATAAAACCTTTATCAGTAAGCTGGAGGAAACAACACCTATCCATGCTAAATTGACTGATTACAAATGATCCGGATTTGATATCTCACTTCGAAGTACTGCCCCCCCATCGGGTGTTCTGATCACGTCGTATTATTATCTGCAGTTCAGATCTTGCATACAACTTATTCCAAAAACAAACGTATGAAATTAAAATAAATTGTAATGAACAATGGGTTATTACTATGATTTTGTAATAATAAATATAAATTAAATTTGTATGCCTAACACATGTTAAATAATAATATTTGTATTCTTGTGTAATTTTTTTTAGTTACCCAAAAATCCGGCTATTTGAATTTTTAAAAAACTTATACTAGTTAACTTATTATAACAATGACTAGCTCTTGGAACATGCAAAACTCTTTGTCATATGCCAACTTTTTTTAAATAGTATTAGGTCAACTGCACACCACAGAAATTCGATATCAATATAACCTCAAATCAAATTGATATACACATAATCGAACTCAATACTTCATAATCAGCTAAGAAAGCAATATCTTTTATTTATTGAGCATGTAATTATATCAAACCTTCTAGATGTTTTGGTAATAGTAACTACCAATTTAAGCCAACTAGATCACCTGGTGGCGCTCAGGACAGCAGTCCCTTGGATCCAAGAAGGCAAGACACACTAAGCCCCCCTGTGATTACTGAAAACTTCCGTCCGCATCTTACGACCGCCACCGAAGTCACCAACCATGAATGCAGCACCGAAATGTCCGCAAGCTCTTATGTCAACAGCAAAGCCTCCTCTGATAGTACTAGGTACTCTACTCCAACTCGTATCGGTCTCCAATTCGGATAGTGCCCCAAACAACTCCAAATTACTAGCATGAGCACCCAAATCAACTCAATTCCATGCCAAGACTACCAAAAACAATAAAGCAACGATTCTGGGCAATGTTAAATCTAATTATTGGTACTTTCTATATAAAATCAGGGACTCAAACACCAAATTTGCTCAATGGTGCCCCAGAACAAAATTAAACAACTTGGTGAAGCCGTTCGTAAAGCTAACATGTCATATAATTAGAAACATCTAACCGACCGACAGTTATTCCTTCACTTGTATAAAATATACATGTGTGGAATATACTGTGGTCATCTGGTCACCACTCACCACATCTCAACTATTGTTATACATTTTACATCCACCTAAACTCTTCTGCAAACCCTTTAAGTCTACTCAGCGCCTAAACTACCTTGGAACTCGAGTGCTCCAGATGAGATGGTTTGTTCTCCTACATTAAACTCGTTCAAGAACAGGTAAGATGCCTTCGTTGGTGATTTATTTGTGTCACAAGGTATCAGTGTTATAAGAGGTCAGTGCTTGTTTATTTCTTTTTGTGTGTTATTGTACCTGCTATTTCTAATTTTAGTTACCAACCCGGTTGATGTAGCGCTGAAAGAAATACTTCAAGTAATTAGATGATTAGAACGGTGATGGGATACCATATTAATGAAAAACACACGAAATATATATAGTGTAATGAACAAGGGGTTCTTCTTCTTAATTAGTATTAGTTTGTAATAATGAAATTTTTATGCTCAACACATATTAAATAATAAAATTTAAATTCTTGTGTAATTTTATTAGCTATTTGGACCTTTATTTATTGTTTAATTAATTAGTTAGATATTGTATCTTTTATAAATTCAATCGTAGATTCATTATTAGAATGACTAGCTCTGGAAACATGGAAAATTCTCTTTCACAGGTTGGGTCTCTACTAAAATTGGTCCTATGACAACGTTGTTAATTGGTATTAGGTTAAATGCAAATCAAAGGAATTCAATTTTTCTTAACTAGGTAAGAACCCAATCTCTTTATTGATTGAGCATGTAATTAAAGCAAACCTTCTAGATTTCTCGGCAACGTAGTTGCCAATTTCAGCCACCTGGATTACCACGTCGCGGCCAGGACAGCAAGCTATCTGGATCCAAACACCGGGAAATTTACCGATTTCCCACTTGCCCCATCACTTATAAGAATTTTTCGTATTAATAACATAATAGCCTTAGATTTCATTTCAAAACGGGCCAGACAATTAAACTGGCGCTATGAAAGATTGGTTTTGCTCCACTATGCAGTGATCTCTATACATCTGAAGTGTAAAATATTTTGCATCCTCAACGTTGCTATCCACAACATTGATGCTACTTGTCAACTATATTCAGTATAGTCGCAATAATTCACTCCTGTGCCTTTCTGCAATTAGGGTGTCTTTGGAAAATATTGGCTCCACCTACAACGATTCATTCTAACTTAGATTCAAATTTCCGTGGATGAAGGGGTGTTTCAATTGTAGCGTGATGATGACGAGTAGCGACAATACGTATATTCTGGGAGTTAATGTTGCCATTAACGTAAAAGCACCCAACTAGTACCAAAGTACCCTTCACTGGGATAGGAAACTTAATTGAGTAACTATTGCGTAACCGCCAATAAAACTGTGACTTTTATGTAACAAATCAACAGTAGCTGCCAGGTACTTTTTCCCTCTAGTGGTTACTTTGTAGCTGTATACGACTTGTAGGTGGCTTTTCGGTATTGATAACGTGGTAGTCACTTTTGAGATGACCTTGCAGTTTTAAGAACTACAGGGTTGCTATCAATGGTAGCGGCGACTAATTTATGCTACTTAAATGCGGCTTCAAAGTTGCAACTACTTTGAAGTGTTTTTGATAGTTGCCGTGACGTTCTGGACACCTTCACTATCCTTTTAAAGTTGTAAAACTTGTAAGTATTATTTATTAGTGTTAATAGCGTTTCTGCTACCTGTAGAATAGAACGGATCTGTACACGGTTACTATAAAGTGCGTGTCACCACTTAAATTCACCATGACATAACCTTCACCATCTAATTCCAAATATTGATCAAATTGCATGCTGTGTATTATTGTGTAGCTCTAGTGTGCTATGCTATTTTTCGCAATGCGGCTTGTAAAAATCATGTTGCAAAGGCGAGGTTGGTAAAAAAAAGAAACAATTTATCGACATTGTACGACCTTTTGCAGAAAATTGAAGCAAATTACTTTAACATCACTGTAAAGCAAATGAATAAGATGTGCGACACTACTCGGACATCTGAAGAAAATTCGAGGTAAAAAATTAAAAACGTTGAAGTTCCACGAGGAACTATGAAGTGGTAAAGGAAATTTTGACCAGGCAGTTTGTTGTAGGCACAACTCTGCCGGGACTTTAATAAATTGGCGCTTCAGTTCCCTTCGGCACTTTAAAGTAAATATAATTTAAGTACATGTTAGCAGTTCTCAACACACTATCGTCAGGTAGCAATTACTTCTAAGTTATATTTATTATTTAAAGTTGTTTTAAATAATCTTCAAAGTAATTTTTCCCGAAACACGTCATTTTTATGGGCATCTAGAATCTTCTATTCTCGCATAATGTTAAACATTTACTGTCAATATTTTAACTAAGAATACAATTTTTAATAGTTCGTGGTTTGATTATTATTTTTACAGTAAACTTGCATTCATTTTAATTTTGTCACGCAGTTCATTGGGAAAGAGCACACGTTGTGCCGTCTAATATATTTTTTATAGCATTCGATTTAGTTTCTGAACTGGCTGCAGGTAATGGGAAGTTCCTACATGGTCGCCGGTACGTTCCAGCAATTACTTGTGCTAGTTGGGCAGGCTCTGTCCGCAAAAAGGTTAAATTTGACTGCTCACTAACGACAAAACTGAACCAATCACATGTTAAATCATCAACTTGCTGTTAACAACGTTTAATTGATATTTTTTGGAGCCTCGTCAAGTCGTTGTTTAACAGCTCCAATTAAAGAAGATACTCTCTGCCCTGTCGAATCCTTTTTTCCTTCCAACACTGTTTGTCGAAAATTGCAGACCAAATTCTTCATCAAGTAACAAAATTTCCTATAGGTAGTAGTTTTCATTCGAATCGCTCTCACGAAATTCTACAAAACAAGGATTTTTCTTTTACTTGAAAGCTGTTCCGAAAGTAAGATTCAATAATAAATGTACAAAAAAGGACAACTAATGATTGACAGTGTTGACGCCAGTAGTAATCGTGGATTTTCAGTTTCCAGCCTGTTATTTCAGATAATTTTTTACTGTTCGCTTTGGTTACATGCAATAGTTTAATTTGGATGCTTAGCGGAGCTAGAGCTACCAAATCGCGCAATAACAAATTGTCTTGTCAAAGACACACAAAAGCTCCAGTGTGAGGTGAAACTCGATGTTGCAGTTGTGCTATTCGATTTAAAACGTGACGCGATGTAAAGAAGAATTTTTAACGTTAAAAACTGAGTAATGTGCCACGCACATACAGCACGGGTTGACAAACTATTTCCTCGATTTCACCCATTCAAAATACGCATTTCAACGAAACTGCGGTATCTCTAAAACTGCGAGCATTCCGAGGAGTCGCAGCAGGAGCGTGTCCAACTCTTATGAATACAAATGATACCATGCAAAAAGCAATATAATTACGCTGTCTGCAAGATGCAACAGATCCAGCTCAGGTAAACCCTTTTAGATAACAAAGGCGAAGGCCGGAACTCGCCGGCCATATTCCAATGTGGCCATCCGCGTCATCGACATATAGAAATGGACCGCTAGTCAGAGCTGCGCGAGCCAGATGGGATAGAAAGAGAATGCATATGACTTGAGAACGCTCTGTCCTTGTTGGCGCTCAGTAGCGTACGGCGCGACCGCCCTGTCACTGTGACGTCATTTTCTGTCGGCCAATAGAAGCCCGGCAGGAAAAGGAACATTTTCTGTCGGCCAATAGGAGACCGGCAGGAAAAGAAAAGCTAGTTCTTAAAGTGTTCTCTTTCCCTTTCTAACGCAAAGAGTTGCGCAGTCGTCCATTAGCGGTCCATTTCTATATGTCGATGATCCGCGTAGCCAAAGTAATCAAGCGCTATTGACCTAGCTGGCCTGAAGTTTGCAATAAAAAACAAATTTCGAAATCCTAGCATTCGAGTCGGAGGGAAATAATGCATTATATCTCAAGAATGCTTCAGATTTCTTCAGGCAGCCGTTAAATCATAAACCCCTTCTACTTGCGTAAACGGGTGCTATATACCTGTATTATTGTATATTCAGGCACTGCGCATCGAAGAACTTGGTCAGATTCCAGTTCATTAACCAGTTTATGCGTTTCGTTAATTTTTGCCACTTTGCACTTGTTCTTCCAAGATCTGCCTTGAGCAAAGCAAAGTGTTGTATAGGTGTTTCGCTACATATTTGTATATATTCGTGTATGTGATTTATTCTTGTTCTCAAATAAAATAGGTGGGATTGTTGTCCATATTGGTTATTATTTAACCTAACTCACACCACACGCTTCAGATGTATGCTGCACTCATAGACTTAAACTAGCTACTAAAAACTACCAAACACAAAGGTCGCCAAAATAACTCCTAGTACTCGTACATAATCTTATGTTCCAATATGTGTTAATTTATGGGTTATCATAATGATAATTGTGAAAATCTTGCTGGTTTTTCTTTGTTGTTGATATACACGTAGTTGATGTCTATCCAGAATGGAATCATTGTTCAGCTCTGCCTCACTATTTTAATTGTAATCTTCTCTGTCGTACTGATACGAGAAGTGTATGAAAAGTTCGTTGAGTAGTAAAAAACACAAATTTAAAGTGAAATAAATTTTAGAGTAAAATCCATTTTATTTTCCAAAATGCTTTCCTGCGAGATCAATACATTCGTTACAACAGTACTTAAGGGCGTAGAATAGTTATTTATAGTACAAGTGAGTCCTGATAGCATTTACTCACTCAAAGAATGTTTGACTCACAGGGGCCGTGTAAGCACCGAGTGGATTAAATTTCAAAATGTAGCCAGCGCCTAAAAGTCAAAACATTGTAATATAATAATTTATTTAAAAATAGCATTTTTAATCCGAATTTCCGAGTATTTTTTTCATAGTGCCCTGTTTCAAATTGTGAATTAAGATTCTACTCTTGGAATCTCAAAATATAGACGTCATCACTTTTTCGCATAATGGAAACTCTTCGCTTTTCCACTGTTTGGTTTTAGGTATGTTGTGGTGTATTAAATAAAGTATTCAAATTGACGCATAAATTCTTTCCGAGCCTTCTTAAATAGTCCAAGACGTTGAAATGCCCTTACGGACACGCTTTTGCTCCAAAGACAGCAGACACAGCACTCGATTGGCCGAGACCTTACTCGTTGGTAATTACCATGTGTCTGCTCAGTAGAGCCAAAAGAATATCTTGGATTTTCAACGATTTCTGGAATAACCGCGGTTGACGAGCGTCCACTGCGGGGGTCATCTTCACAGCTCTGACGTCCACGATTAAACGTTGCAGCTCACTTGTTCCCTGTTTGTAGTGACTGCGACTATTGCCTTAACACAGCGTCTATATCAACTTTTCTGGCGGCTAGAGCGAAGTCCGAGGTATTTAACCACGGCACGAATGTTTAAAAATAGGAACGCGTCGACTCATTCAACCAGCGGTCAATTTGAAATTACTTGACAAATTGCCCTGAATTATTGTGTGCGTTCTTATGACAGATGGACGTCTTCGAAAAAGTTACGAATAATCACAAAAAGTGAAAAATGTGCACACAAGGGTTGTTACTACGGTTTCCCAATAGGAACGATATGTTTTTAAAATTAAATAAAATACAAAATATTTGAGACAAAAGCAAAACTTTTTCTTTATTTTATAGTACAACTTATGACAATTATGTTTTGAATAACACATTATTCAAAAGTCCACCTCGGCTTCGTTTGCAGGATCGAATCCGATGAACCCAATTTTCGGTAACCTTGTGCAATACATCAGGTGTAATTTCATTAATGCAGCGTTCGATGTTCAATTTGAAAGCGTCAATAGTTCAGCGTTTATTGGCATAGACCAACGATTTTAAATAATCCCACAAGAAGAAGTCCAAAGGTGTTAAATCACAACTTCTTGGAGGCCAATTAACAGTTCCATTTCTAGAGATTACATACAAACAAACTTTTCTCTCTTTTTATAAAATTTTTGGATAATTACCACACGTTGTTGAAGCGTGTGTTTTGACATGATGAATTCTCAAACTATACTAAAAACAAATGACAGCTAGCGAGATTTCAAAAATTTTACATATGACGTTTTAAAAACATAGGTATCGTTCCTATTGGGAAACCCTTTATATATATCTATTTGCCATACTTGGCTCTAAGCATTTGCCGTTCATTCTCAGCTAAAAGGAACAATGAAGGGAATTGTTTTCGGTGACATTAATCGACCGTGCAAAAGTTATTGTGTAACAAATAAAATAGTTGTATCAAATCGTTTACTTCTCTTTCGGGATAACAACCGATGAGAGAATTACGTTTTTTCTGACCACATTTTTACTCACAATCGATTTGTTTTTTGCTGCTACCAGAAACGCAGTGCTCCTAAATTAAGCCCCATAGAAAAAGGAATGAAAAACCCACAACAAATGTTATTGCGCCTTATCTCATCTCCGAGTCAAGATCAATCAACTCAGCCAGCTTTCGAAAGCACTTCCTCTCTTATGCTAATAGAGTCCAACGGTATACGTAACTGATTTCAAACAGAATAGTGCGGAATCATAAACAAATTGAGTGAGCAGGGATTGTTATTAATAACGTGGCCAGATATTGACGAATGCAATCGAAAAGTCCGATCGACGGCTTGATTAACTGAACATTCCGATGTCCAAAGTTGGACTCGCTATCGGCCATTCCTGATCGAGACCATCGGACGGAAAAATGAAATTCGATACCCAAATTTTGATTAATTATGCTGACAAATGCTGGCTCACACTTCGGCCTGTGAGAAAGTGGAGGCTGTAGCTTCTGATTCGGGTTATTGCATGATTTGGTCCGAAAATGGCCACTCGGAGCGCCTCCCAGTTCACACTGGAAAAAAGATTGTCGAATTTCACATTTCGCAAGGTTACTTGCCAGTGTTATTTTTTGGAGCATTATTGCAACTAGGAGCTAACATGGAGTACAACAAATAAAATAGTAATGGAGAAGCATTATTAGTTTCTTATGGGCACGGTGGTTAATCGACCATACAGTTCCTTCTATGCAAATAATTGCATTGCAAATTATCTCATCACATTTGTTCCAACTAGTTGTGAAGGTTAAATTGGATGTAACTAATGCGGATTTACTTAAGTGTGCATTCTGTAAAACTTCTTCAAACCATAAATGTTACTATTTTCTAATAACAGCGATTAGGTATTAAACTGAAACTTTGTAAGTAAAATTCTATGCTACCGAAAATCCCATCAAGTAAAAGTAAGTGAAACAATTAAAGGTAAAATAAAATTGAAAGTGGAGCAATAATCAAACAAGCGATTTACGCGGGCAAATGCAGGGGAAATATCGAAACAAGGTGTAATAAATTATAACAGAAATTAATCACTCACGTGAGTCGCAGCAGCGAACGACAACATAATAACAGATTTCAGGCGAGATAACCGCGCCGTAAGCTGATATTTTAAAGCAATTGAATTAAGTTCAAGTAATGCTTTAATACATGTTAAGAGGAAACGATTTAATTAAAGAGCGTCAACTATGCGCTGCGAATTTTTAATTGTGCGCCGCTATAAAAATCGGAGGAAAATTGCACTCTTATTGGCTTTTGAGATTGAGGTTGCTGCTACAAGCCCGATATGTAATAATTGAACTCGCTTTGTGAATAATAAAGGCGCTTTTGGAATTTACTGCCAGTTTATTGTGCAACTGGACACAATAATGCTACAGTTTCTATGCTATGAAGTGCCGCTGCAATTTTATAAAGATCAAGTGTGCATTTACAGCCTTACTCAGTAGATTATCAATACAAGAATAGGGTGTAGGGTATCTACTTCAGCAACTGTGACGTCAGCTATTTCGCAAAAATGTAAAATTATTGTAAAACACTTTTTTGAACCTATGTTATTGATGTACTTATTAATTACTGTATTATTAAATTTAAGGGTAGTTAGAAGATATCAGACAGAACAATTTTGTGTAATAAACTATACGTAAAAAATTAATAATAGTTCCACCAAAAATTAAAACATTTAAATTGATTGACGATCACTAGGATGAATTTCGATAAACATGAGTTTACACAGGTGGTTGCGTTAAGACCGAATTTGAATAAAATTCAGAAGCATTTTGTTGATGCGATTTTTTTCAAAAGCGATTAATTTTTAGTGCAATGTACTTCTACCGAGGTTCGTATCCACCCATTTAATTTAATGATCATACGTATGAATCACCCTATATACAGACGAAACCAGCGTCAAAAATTAAATAAAACATGTCCTAATTGTTGCATTTAAAAATAAGTCTGATCACCTTAACTAGGATGTGCGTTTATAATAGAGGCGACACTTACGCTATTTGCATATATCTTTGATACCTTACGCTATAGCAAAAAAGTGGGTTTTGTGCAGTGAATTGGTTTTTTCACGGTACACTGTTTTTTCAGCGCGGCGATCTTAGATTTTTAAAATGACACGGATGCTTCTTCCATCAATTCTGATTTCCTTTTCAATTTCCTTTATGAATTGATTAAAAAAATATAGATTGAACGGCATTTTGTAATAATTACTTAGGTATTAATAATGACAATTTCATAATTTACTGTTCCAGGATTGTGCATCCACGACTATGACATTTTTATAAATTCCTAAAGGGAATTAAGCAGGCAATCAGAATTGATGAAAGAAGTACTCGTGCCATTTAGAAAGATCCAAGATGGCGGAGGTGATAATACAGTGGGCCGTGAAGAAAAAACAATTGACTGCACAGAACCCTAGAGTACTGCAGTTTTTCTGCTGAGCGGATGGTATTAAAGATACATGCAAATAATGAAAGTGTTGCCTCACCTTGTATATAGATTTTCAACTAGAAATAAACAGTTGTCTTAATCTACCCCAAAATGTTTAAAATGTGCACACCGATATACACACATACAAAATATTGAAATATAGATCTGCCCGTAAATTTATTAAATTGAAGAAGAACTCAATTTGCATAGCAATGCATATCATATTAAGGTATTGAAAAGCCGCTCTTGAACGAATACTAACGACTGATTCAAAGAATTTTAAAAATATGTACTTAAATATGCATCAAATCCAAGAAAAATTCAATTCTAGTGTATATTGTCTGTGCTTTCAAAGCAATACATATCCTATTAATGTCTAGAAAACCGCTTTTGAACGGATAGGGTAAGGTAAGGTATATTCGTGACATAAGTAATTTCGTGATAGTTTTTATAAAATTTACCACGCTCTTGCCTATTGCAGTGGAGCTGCGATTTTTGCAGTAGTTGTAGCAGCAATGTTACCTGAGATTACCTGAGTATGCACATTTCGTTATCGTGCACCATATGACTAATAAGAAACTTCGCAGTTTAGTTAGCGTGCTTTGTTCTCAGAGCGTGAATCTAAGAGCAGCACTTTCATTTTTATTTAATTAAAAATTATACATTAAAGGTAAGCTTCTGAAATTTACATGAATTATAGTATTATGATTATAGAATCATTCCGTGAAATTAGTTTTAAGATTCTTACTATCATTATGTTAAAAAAGCTTAAGTCCTAGAACCTTTTTCTTAGGTGTTTTCGCATTGCTTTCGCTTGTGTAATGCAGATGCCACTTTGTTAATTTTTTATTCCTGCTTTGCTTCAATATCTGTCTATAGTGCGTTTAAATTAGTAGAATACAGTTAACAGGCTTAACATTTAAGGCAATAGTATTTTGTTTAAACATATCACGAAATTGCCTAATATCACGAAATTGCTTATTAATTTTTTTATGTAGCATCGAAATGCCCAAGGGTGTGGAAGAGAAGAAAAAGAAATACCGTCAGTATGAAATCTCGGATTTACTGGAAGCATCTAGATTGGTAACAGAAATGCATATGACTATTTACAAAGCCAGTAAACAAACTGGAATACCATGGAGCACCCTCAAAGACTTTTTATTAAAAAATACTAAAAGCAACAACAAAAGACAGGAGTCAGCTGGGTTCAATGTTCCTATTGTTTGGTACCATACCATGTCAAATTCTAACCATCTAGAGATGCAGAAGAAGACATATTTATGTGTGACATGTGTGACAGAGATAGTGATGAGTCAGATTAACTTTTCGTGACATTTGCCATATTATTAATATTTATAATCATGTCTTATATTTTATTTTTGTAAAAGTTTATGTATCTAATTCGTTAAATAAACCATTTCTCTTTATACATAACAATTTGAACGACTATTCAGAAGGTTCACGAAATTACCTACGCCTTATCACGAAATTAATTACCTGTGTCACAAAATTACCTAACGTCAAGTAACTTTTTTAGTTTATTTTTTTATACAGCAAAATCAAAGTCTTGCAAAAAATACCTGTGACAATTTGTGTTCAAATCATACAACTTTGTCATATAGGTGCTGTCATCGCAAAATGTTATAACTGTCGTCAGTAATCAATAGAAAACTTAAAACTATCACGAATATACCTTACCTTACCCTACTCGGATACTAACGATTTATTTCCAAAATATGCGTATAAATATCGGAATATATGCAGTAAAATACGGGAAGAAATCAATTCTAATGCATATCACGCATGTTTTCATAATACATATCGTACTGAGGTCTTGAAAAAACGCTTTTGATCGAATGCTAACGATTGATTTCCAAAATATTCATAATATTCACAGGCAATTGGCAATATATGCATATAATAAAAGAAAAATTGAATTTTACTGTATAGTCTGCGTGTTTCCCTAACAATAAATATAGTATCCACATCTTGAGAAATTGGCCATAATATTGAAAATATGCATATCGATATCGGAATATATATGCAGTAAAATACAAGAAAAATCAATTCTAATGTATATTATGAATGTTTCCACAGTAATATCCACATGGTACTGAGGCCTTGGGAAACCGATTATAAACGAATAACAATGATTTATTTCCAAAACATTCAAAATATGCACTAAATATGCCCAGATATGGCATGAAAACATAGAAAAATTCAATTCTAGTCCATATTGTGCATGTTTCCATAGCAAAATATTTTGTATTTATATAAAAATCGCGTTTAAGCGAATAACAATGATTTATTTCGAAAATACTGAAAATCGATCATGAATATGTTCATGTATGCATCAAATCCAAGAAAAATTCAATTCTAGTGCATATTAGGCATATTTCCATATCAATGCATTTTGTATTGAGATCTTGACAAATCATTTTTAAGCGAATAACAATGATTGCTTTCCAAAATGTTGAAACTATGCACATAAATATGATTTAGTGTATATTGTGCATGTTTCCATAGCAATACATATGGTACTGATGCCTTGAAAAATCTATTATAAACGAATAACGAAGACTGATTTCCAAAACATTGAAAATATGTACTAAATATGCCCATATATTGCTTCAAATTCAAGAAAAAAATCAATTCTAGTGCATGTTATGTAATTATGTTTTCATAGCAATACATTTCATAGTCAAGTTTTAAAAAATCGCTTTTAAGAGAATAACAATGAGTGACTGAATACTGAATACTAAAAATATGCACATAAATATGCTCCTGTGCATCAAATCCAAGAGAAATTCAATTCTATATTTCATTCTGATCCAAGATAGAGCAAATCAGCAACCCATTTTACAAACATCAGCAATAAGTTGATTACTAATATGAGTTGATTAAAATTTAGTGCAGAGAGACATCGCTATTTCTTGTCTTTCTGAAGGTAATGTCTTTCATATGAATCCTATTAGTAATAGAGCCACTGCTGATATTTGTATCATGGGTTGTAGATTTTGCTCTATCTTGAATTTTAATGAACTAGTGCATATTATGCATGTTTCCATAGCAATACATTTCGTATTCAGCTCTTGAAAAATAATTTTCATGGGAATAATAATGATTTCCAAAGCACTGAAAATATGCACATTAATATGCTCATGTATGCATCAAATGTAAGAAAATTAAATTCTAGTGTATATTGTGGATGTTTTTATAGCAAACATATGGTACTGATGCCTTGAAAAATCGATTATAAACGAATAACAAAGATTTATTTCCAAAATACTAAAAATATACACATAAATATGCCCATCTATGCAACAAATTCAATAGAAATTCAATTGTAGTGCATATTAGGCATGTTTCATTAGCAATAGATTTCGAACTGAGGTCTTGAAAAATCGCTTTTAAGGGTATAACAATGATTTCCAAAAAATTCAAAATATACACTAAATATACCCATAATTATATTGCCTCATATTCAAGAAATATTCAATTCTAGTGCATGTAATACAATACACTGTGCATTCAAGTTTTAAAAAATCGCTTTTAAGCGAATAACAATGATTGACTTCCAAAATACTGAAAATATGTACATAACTATGCTAAGTATGCATCAAATCCAAGAGAAGTTCAATTTTATACTTTATTCAGATTCAACATAGATCAAAATCTGCAACTGAACTTAAAAATATCAGTTGATTACTAAAACATTTTTATTACAATTTAGATAAGGGACACATGGTCTTTTTCCTGTCTTTACAAATGTCATAATTGATGTGTCATGTCTTTAACATGAATCTTTGCTTAAGAAGCACCTTTTGTCACATGTTTTTGTGGGCCAATTTAGTCTCAGATCACAAATAGCAGAGTTCTTTTAGATAGGTATCGCACAATTTTCCAATTTTAAGCTTTTCAAAAACCGTTGTCAAAATTGGCAAAATGTAACTTTTAAATTATCATATGTACATGCTATGACCTCAATTTTAATAAAATCATAATAGTAATCAATTCACTGCTGATATTTCTAACTTGGGTTACAGATTTTGCTCTACCTTGAATTTTAATGAACTATAGTGCATATTGTGCATGTTTCTATGGCAATACATTCTGTATTGAGGTTTTGTAAAATTGCATTTAAGCGAATAAAAACGTTTTCCGAAACATTGAAAATATGCACATTGATATGCTCATCTATGCATCAAATCCAAGAGAAATTAAGTGCTAATGTATATTGTTTATGTTTCCAAAGCAATACATATCGTATTAAGATTTTGAAAAATCGTGTTTAAACGAATACTATCGATTGATTTCCAAAATATTCAAAATATGCCCACATGTGCATCAAATCCAAGTAACATTCAGTTCTAGTGTACATTGTTCATGTTTCCATAGCCATACATATCGATATTAATGTATTGAAAAACCGTTTTTCAATTAATACTAAGGATTGATTTGCAAAATATTAAAAATATGCACTTCAATATGCCCATGTAGGTATGCATCACATTTAAGAAAAAATCAATTCTAGTGTATAATGTCCATGTTTCCATATCAATACATGCGGTATTAGGGTGTTGAAAACCGGCTTTTAAAAGAATAGTAATGATTGATTTAGAAAATATTGAAAATATGCCCACGTATATTGTATATTGCTCATGTTTTCATAGCAATACGTGGCGTATTGAGGTCTTGGAAAATCGCTATTAAGCGAATAACAATTATGATTTTCAAATACTACAAATATGCACATAAATATGTTCATGTATGTATGAAATAAAAAATAAATTCTAGTGTATATTGTCCATGTTGTATAGCAGTATATACCGTATTAAAATCGGGGAAATAACTTTTGAACGAATACTAACGTTTGATTTCCAAAATAATCAAAATATGCACAGAAGTATACCTATACAGTTCCTTTTTTAAATGTCCCATCAAATTAAAATTAAAATCCCTATCAGTTGCTTATGTTTTTACTAATAAATTTTTTGTTTATTTCTTTACAATTCAGCGTTTTTAGTTTATTTTTCTTAGTTGCAAACAATTTTGGGCAAACAAATTGGTTGCAAAATGTCACCAAAGCAGTTCTGTGAAAGTGCCAAATGCGCATAGAAAAAGAAGGCAGTCATTTTGAACAACATCGGTAATAACTTGTTAGAACTGTACATATATTTTCTGATTTATGACTATAGTTTTCCAATTTTAGCAAAAGAAAAATTAAAAGATAATTTTCAAGTATCCAGCCGATATAGCTTTTTAATTTTGATTTCAAAAATATATAGTTTGTTGGGTTTTAATACATAATAAAGTTGCTCCAACGCGGAGCAAAATAAAAAATGAACTGTATGTGTATGGGCCATTAAATATATATAAATAATATAAATAAATATAACAACAGTCAGACGGAGCTAAAATTACTACTTAGAAGGGAAAAAGAGACACATATATACAAAATTGCAGTTAAATAGGCTCGCTGTGCATTTTTATTGTGACTTTTAGTCATAAATGTCAAACACTAATTAAAAATTGGAAAAGTTCTATTCAATTACTAAGTAAATAATGCTAGCTATTTCGTTTCTTTCCCACAAAGTTAAAGATCTTATTTTTAAAATGGGATAGGTTCACATTTTTTCAGTTGAAGTTAGTAGGTACTTATTTATGTCATAGTTAAAATGGGCGTCAAGCCTACTAACATATTTATCTGTATATCTCTTTTTTGCTCAAGCATTCTGTTTTTTTATTCATGCTATCTCATTCTTGTTATATATAATTATGGGCCCAGCGGTATAATATATGTTTCCATAGCAATATATAGCCTATTAAGGTCTTGAAAAATCGATTTTAGGCGAGTAACAAGGATTGATTTCCGAAATATTCAAAATATGCATGTAAATATGCCCACAGATATATTAAATCCATAAAAATTCAATGCTAATTTATATTATTCATGTTTCCATAGGAATGGAGATCGTATTGAGGTCTTGCAAGATCGCTTTTAAACGAATAACTATGATAAATTTCCTAACTAGCTCAGTCAATAAGTTGTTTAAGCATGATTATCTTTATTTCAAGTTGGGACGCTCATTATTGATCATTCTCCATTCACTATTATATTTTATGTTCAAATCTAAATCAAGACCTTTAAACTAAATTTTTTAGGAATATTCTTTTTTCTTTAGTTCAAGTAACTATAATTAGACATTAAATGGTTTGCCTTATTTTACAGTTTTCTGGTTTTATTTACTAGAATTCAGCACATCTCCACCAACATCAACTAACAAATTCCCACCTTTCCTCAGCAATGCTTTCAAATGACCAACACACCTAGAAGTCGACTTTTACACTTTTGTACATCATTCCGGCATCCCTCTGTCTACTTCCAACTTATATTTCTACATATCTCCATACTTCCAACAGCACACCTTCAATCTCAACACTTCTGCAGATCTTCGCTACTTGATATTTATCACTACTGACATATATTAGTAAATAAAATATCTGTGTATTTTTAAATATTATATTTTTATTTACAGGAACTTAATCGTATTGGATTAAATACTCAACAACTTTAAACTTTAGCGATTTTAACTGTCAGCAGTTGTCATGTCACATGGAGGCCATTGCACGAAATAACCTCACTTGTTTTATTTTCATGGCATACCTTACCTTTGGCTATAGGCAAAGAAATTAATTAATGAACTTGAACCTGCTGCATTTTTCATGTAGAAGCAGCTCCCGAAATATTTGCACAATCATTTCGGAATACCCTGTATATATATCAAATAATATTCATCCAATATTTGATGCCAAAGTACACAACCAATACAAATAATATAGGTTCTAAACCTTATTTTGAAAGAATGATAGTGAATGGTCTGTATATGTATATGTCCATACACAGACTGTCCCAAAACGTACTAGAAATATTTTAGAAATCAATTGGGTGATTCGTTTTGAGTCAAACAGTCTAGATAAATATATATCTTAACAGTAACTATACCTGTTCATTTTATTATTTTTCGGGCCAACATCACCTATGACATTAATGCTATTTGTTTTTTATAACAGTTAACCTTTGTTGTTGACAAAGTTTTCAGTGTTAATTGTCAAATTATTAAAAAGATAAGTATGTAGTTATAATTGTAGTAGTAAAGAGTTTGTTAACATCCCTAATTACAATGTAGAGATTATTTTCTAATGCGGCGCAAGAACAATACAGAAGAAAGTATCCTAACAGTAGATTACCTGTACGTGAAGTTTTCATTAATTCATATCGGCAGTTAAGAGAACACTGGGTATTCCAACCAAGGCAAGAATGAGGAGCAAAATCTTAATTTATTAGAAGATCCGACATTAAGTGTGCGGAGAATTTCTATGCGTACTGGAATATCTAGAAATCAGGTTTACTATGCACAAATAAGTACACCATTATTTTACTATAACCCAGTGTATTGTCACTCATTAGGTTTGGGGAACAATAAGAAGCGAACGTTTCCAACCATACCATTATCAAAGAGTTCAAGCTCTGGGCAATGATGCAGAAGCTAATTAAGATTTTGTAACTGAATTCAGAGGCGTGAAGATATGTATTTAGAAACGGAATTACTAATTTTCATAATTTCCATGAATGTGCAAGAAAAAAATCCTCATTTAAGGCTACGCTCTCATTTACCACAAATATTTAGAGTAAATATGGTGGCTGGTATCCTAAATGATCGCTTAATTGGACCATTGGAATTACCACCACGTTTGAATGCTGAAAATTACGAAGAAATATGGTCGAGCACGATGGGGTACTCCCTCACGTAAGTCTACTCGAAAGAAATTGGCTTAACAAACATTTCCCAAGGAGATAGGTTAGAACAGGCGGTCCAATGACACGGCTACCGCGTTTGCCTAACTCCCATGGTCTTTTACCTTTGGGGTCACATGAAACAGTTTGTTTATACTGCGGAAGTGCACGTTTGGAGGAATTACGTCTTAGAATACAGCAGGCAACATATACTATTCGCAATAACCCACAATTTTTAAAGAACACTTTTACAACTTTTCACTTTTTGTAAATAGCAATAATGATAGTGTGTATAATATTAGAAAGTTTATTTGGTAAAGTCACTTTTATCAATGTTACTTCAAAAATATAAAGTCAAGAATAACTCGTTAACAGTTGAGTTTAGGATATATGTTTAAGACATTTTCACACGAAATGTTATCTACCGAATTGGTTCCTAAAATATTTGCGGTACGTTTTGGGACACCCTGTACATGTTATAAAAGATTGTAGTTCTGGGAACTGCAGTTTTCATGACGACTGGCTTTAACCACTTGCCGTTTTCAAAAACTACACCGTGCAAAGCTCAAAAATCAAAATACAAAGGGCAGCGAACAGTTACATCCGCGAGTCCAACGTCGCCGCTTCCCAGAATCAAAACACCCATGAATCCGCCATAAGCGCATCCGTGAGTCACACCAAGTCTTTTTGTCGTCCAGGTAAACTCGACACCGGCCGAACGCCCAGCGTCCCAACGCATGTTTGCTTTACGGTGGCACTAGAATGTGGTAGGCCTTGGATAGTCCATTACATAATGAAGATATACATTGCAGTGGCCATCAGCTGACCGACAGATAGTAGCACGAGAGGAAGCAGCGGCAGCGACTGTACGGTACATTCCGACACACAGACAGCACACTTAGTGCACGTGCTGGGAGGACGTGACTGCTTTTTACTTTCTTCTTTCTTCACGGCCTTTTTGCGGCTTTGTTTTGCCGGGTCGTGCCGAGATGTTCACCTCTGGGTGTTTGCCATGGCCGGCGAGGAAATTTGCAGCTGCCGAGGGTGTGGAAAATTTGGGAAGGTCTTGAATGGGTTTTGGAAAATTTTGGGATTTCTCGTAGTTTAAAAAATAAATTTAAATGTGAGTTCCCTGTCAAGGGGTTGAAGATTTCTAGAGTGAAGATAAATCAACAATAAGCATGAGAAAATATTCTCCTCCTTATGAAAACTTAAAATTAGGGTGCAGAATGGCGGAAAATTATTTTCTAAACACTTCTCTAAATCTAATTTTGTTATTGCAGAAAATATTACTGTGGAGGACGCCAACTACGACACTAACATATTCCTTGGGAAACCTATCATAATTCGGAAGTTCTTAGCATTCCGCTAAAGACTGGCTAAAATATTAATGAAGATCGATCATTTCTTGACAGCCAGCTTGTCAGTTTTTTCGAGGCTGGACGCGAAATTAGACATAACGGTTGGTTCAAGTCTCAGCTGATACGACTGGGTTGCGCAATGACCAGTTCGCCATATTTGGGATGGCTTTAACAAAGCATGATAGGGCATATAAAACAGAAGGTGCAAAAAACAACGCTGATATGGAGAAAATCACCTTTACAAAAGCAATTGCTTCACCTCAACTTGAACCTCGCTCCTAGAAATGTTCTTTTTCTAGCTCGAGAACTAATATATCTATATTTAAAAAATAAAACAACTCTTGATAATAGCAGCGATTAATAATTTTAGGCTGACGAGCAGTTCGCTCAAAAAATTCGAACGGAAGTTTCAAAGCATTTATGTAATGCTCGAACATGCAGCCCATTTACCGGTAGCACAGTTTCGGCATTCGGCCTTAATTAATTGTCGATTAAAATGAGATTTGCTCCATAAAAGGTGATCACCAATAAATAACTTAAGCGATTTCTTGAGCGGGAGATTCCCGAAGAAGAGAAGGTTAACGGTAAGGTTATTAGTGTTTAATGCCATCATTTAAGAAAGTGCCTGCTTAGCAGCATTCTGCGCCTCGTTTAGGATTAGTGCCAATAAGGGCATTTCGTTTTAAAGGCGAATTAGAGCACCTCCGGTTCGGAAGGTTCGCTATTAACTCAGCTTCAGGTGGAAAGTAGCGATCCGTGAATGAGAAAAATGCTAACTGGCTGATAGAAAATTGCAAGAAAATTGGAACAAGTTGGAAATACATGAAATATTATCACCGGGGTAAGACTTGGGTATCACGATGAAACTGTTTTGCTTAAACGACTACATAATTAATATTGCAATAGTTGATTTCAATAGCCAAGTCGATTTAATGTTTTACAAGAAATTAAATACTTAAAGAATCTGAACAAATGATTGTTAAATTTACAAGTACTTTAAGCTAACAATACTTTTTACCGTGTACTATTAGCATTAAGACAAAGAAAACTGCAATTAACGTAGTTTGTTTTTTAATAGGGGACCTGAACTTTCTTATTGTGACATATGACACGATAAACACTCTGATCAACAATTTTTAGCAATAGGGAGTGTTTGTACAATTATAAGTACATGTATTTTGTAGCTTTAATGATTTATTCTAACAACCTTGTGTGAAACACGTGCGAATCGCTGTTCTCCTGTTGGAGCAGAAAAGACGATAAACACTATTTCATCAACAATTTTTAGCAAGATAAAGTGTCTATACAACTATACATGTATTTTGTAGCTTTAATGGCTTATCCTACAACCGTGTGTGACTCACGGGCGAATCGATTTTCTCCTGTTGAGGCAGATGAGATGATAAACACTATTTGATCAACAATTTCTAGCAATAGGGAATGTCTGTACAATTATACATGTATTTTGTAGCTTTAATGGCTTATCCTACAACCGTGTGTGACTCACGGGCGAATCGATTTTCTCCTGTTGAGGCAGATGAGATGATAAACACTATTTGATCAACAATTTCTAGCAATAGGGAATGTCTGTACAATTATACATGTATTTTGTAGCTTTAATGGCTTATACTGACAACCTTGTGTGACACACGGACGAATCGCTGTTCTCCTGTCGAGGCAGATGAGACGATAAACACTATTTGATCACCAATTTTTAGCAAGATAAAGTGTCTATACAACTATACATGTATTTTGTAGCTTTAATGGCTTATCCTACAACCTTGTGTGAAACACATGCGAATCGCTGTTCATCTGTTGTGGCAGATGAGACGATAAACACTATTTGATCAACAATTTCTTGCAATAAGGAGTGTCTGAACAATCATATATGTATTTTGTAGCTTTAATGAATTATTCTAACAACCTTGTGTGAAACACTTGCGAATCGCTGTTCTTCTGTTGTATTAGAAGAGACGATAAACACTATTCGATCAACAATTTCCAGCAATAAGGAGTGTCTGTACAATTATTCATGTATTTAGTTGCTTTAATGGCTTATTCTAACAACCTTGTGTGACACACAGGCGAATCGCTGTTCTCCTGTTGAGACAGATGAGACGATAAACACTACTTGATTAACATGTTTTAGCAATAAGGAGTATCTGTACAATTAGACCTCTATTGTGTAGCGTTAATGGTTAATTCTAACAACCTTGTGTCACACACGGGCGAATCGCTGTTCTCCTGTTGAGGCAGATGAGACGTTACACACTATTTTAACAACCATTTCCAGCAATAAGCGTGTCTGTACAATTATACATGTATTTCGTTGATATAATGACTTATTCTAACAACCTTGTGAGACACACGGGCGAATCACTGTTCTGCTGTTGAGGCAGACGAGACGATAATCACTTATTTGACCAACAGTTTTTAGCAAAATGGAGCGTCTGTACAATTATACATGTATTTTGTAGCTTTATGGCAACCTTGTGTGAAATACGTGCGAATCGCTGTTCTCCTGTTGAGGCAGATGAGACGATAAACACTATTTGATCAAATATTTCCAGCAATAAGGAGTGTCTATACAATTAGACATCTATTGTGTAGCGGTAATAGCTAATTCTAACAACCTTGTGTGACACACGGGCGAATCGCTGTTCTCCTGTTGAGGCAGATGAGGTGATAAACACTATTTGATCAACAATTTCCAGCAATAAGGAGTATCTGTACAATTATACATGTATTTCGTTGCTTTAATGACTAATTCTAACAATCTTGTGAGACACATGGGCGAATCGCTGTTCTGCTGTTGAGGCAGACGGGACAACACTTATTTGATCAACAGTTTTTAGCAACATGGAGTGTCTGTACCATTATACATGTATTGTGTAACTTTAATGATTTATTCTAATAACCTTATGTGAAACAACAATTTTTAGCAAGATAAAGTGTCTATACAACTATACATGTAGTTTGTAGCTTTAATGGCTTATCCTACAATCTTGTGTGACACACGGGCGAATCGCTCTTCTCCTGTTGAGGCAGATGAGATGATAAACACTATTTGATCAACAATTTCTAGCAATAGGGAATGTCTGTACAATTATACATGTCTTTTGTAGCTTTAATGGCTTATACTGACAACCTTGTGTGACACACGGACGAATCGCTGTTCTCCTGTTGAGGCAGATGAGACGATAAACACCATTTGATCAACTATTAAGGAGTGTCTATACAATTAGACATCTATTGTGTAGCGGTAATGGCTAATTCTAACAACCTTGTGTGACACACAGCCGAATCGCTGTTTTCGTGTTGAGGCAGATGAGGTGATAAACACTATTTGATCAACAATTTCCAGAAATAAGGAGTATCTGTACAATTATACATGTATTTCGTTGCTTTAATGACTTATTCTAACAATCTTGTGAGACACATGGGAGAATCGCTGTTCTGCTGTTGAGGCAGACGGGACAACACTTATTTGATCAACAGTTTTTAGCAAGATGGAGTGTCTGTACCATTATACATGTATTGTGTAGCTTTAATGGATTATTCTAACAACTTTGTGAGACACACGTGCGAATCGCTGTGCTCCTGTTGAGGCAAATGAGACGCTAAATACTATTTTATCATTCACTTTTAGTACGATGGAGTGCAGCACATGTTGTTACTTGCGATAATGGAGCATTCAAACAATCTTGTGTGACACGCGGGCGATTCTGGTTGGAGAAATCGTATCGCTGTTCGTACTGAGTCGGACGAGGCGATAAACATTTTTTCAACAAGTTTTAGCAAAACTTTAGCAAGCCTGCATATGTTGTTAGTACTTTGTACATTCGTGGTTAATTTTAATAAACTCGTGTAAGATCGAGCGATTCCTGTTGGCGAAGTCAAATCGCTATTAACATATTTAGGCAAATGAGACGATAAATACTGTTTACGCAAGATGAAGTACCTGCACACATTGCTTGTTTTAACGTTTTAACGGATCATTCTAACAACCTTGTGTGAGATACAGGAGACTTCTGTTGGGGAAACCGAATTGCTATCCTCTATCACACGATAAGAACCATTTTCTCTACAATTTTTAGTAAGCCTGCTTATGCTGCTTGTAGCTTTTATGCGTCATCATGGCAAGGTTGTATAACACACGAACGATTCCCATGGCGAAATCGAATCGCTAATCACCTATCCAGGCAGGCGAGACGATAAATACTACTTTCTCCAGATGGAGTATCTTCATCTACACCTTGTTTGTAATCTTAATGGCTTATTCTAACAACCTTGTATAAGACGCAAGAAACTCCAGTTTGCGAAATCGAATCGCTATTCCCCTATTGAAGCCAATGAGGCGATGAGCACTATTTTTTTAACAATTTTTAGTACGATTTCAGCAGGCTTGCTCATGTTGTATACGGTCTTAATGGCTCATGCTAATAAGCTTGACTGGCACGCCGATGATTCCTGTCGGCGAAATTGAATCGCTAACCTCCTATTGAGGCAGATGAGGTTATTTTCTTGACAGTGTTTAGCAAAATGTTAGCGAGCCTACATACCGGGTGTCCACTTTCAAACTGGAACATAGAAATTTAACATTAAACTATTTTTGTCAATTTTCATTGAAAAATATTAATCAAAGGTTTTCATGTTTTTTTAAATATAAGCTGCCTTGACTTGAAAAAAGCTGACAGCTATACTCAAATTAATTTGTTATTTGACGACATTCAGAGTTAGTTCAGTAGTTTTTACTTTACAAAATTAACGATTACTCGAACGAAGAGAATTTTTATCGTTAAATCATATTACAGTGGGGTTAGTTTGCTTACAGTGAGAGATATTTTTCAACGAAAATTGACAAAAATAATTTAATTTTTGAGATCATTAGATGTGCAATAATTTTATCATTCCGTTGGTAACAAAATACTTTATGTAGCTTGAATTGGCGAGCAGGAATTCATTAAACTGCTAAAAACAATGTTAAATCTCTATGTTTTAGTTTGAAAGTGGACACCCGGAATGTTGCTTGTAGCATTCGTGGCTCATTCTAACAAGCTGGTGTAATACGCCAGCGATTCCTGTTGCCGAAATCGAATTGCCACTCATTGATTGAGGCAGATGAGATAATAAATACTATTTAATCAAGATAAAGTGCCTGCACAGTGCACATGTTGTTTGTAGCTTTAATGATGCATTCTAACAACGTTCTGTACGGCACCAGCGACTGTTGGCAAAATTTGATCGATAACTTTCAATTGAGGCAGATGATGCGATAAGCACTATTTTCCAACAGTTTTTAACAACATTTTAGCAAGCCTATGTTGTTTGTAGCATTCATAACTCATTCTAACCAGCTTGTGTAATACGCGAGCGATTCCTGTTGTCGAAATCGAATCGCCATTCATCTATTCGGGCACATGAGACAGTAAATACTATTTACTCATGATGAACTGCTTACACGTTGTTTGTAGCTTAAACGGTTTATTCTAGCAATCTTGCTTGATACGTAGATGACTCTTGTTGGGTAAATCAAATCGGTAACCTCCTATCGGGGCTGATCAGGCGATAAGCACTATTTTTTCAACAATTTTTAGTTCAACTGTAGCAGCTTGCATATGTTGTTTGTAACATTCATGGCACATTTCTAACAAGCTTGTGTAACACGCGAGCGATTCCTGTGGGCTAAATCGAATCGCTATCCTCTTGTTGAGGCAGATGAGGCCCAAAGCACTATTTTTCAACAATTTTTAGTACAACTGTAGCAGCTTGCATATGTTGTTTGTAACATTCATGGCACATTTCTAACAAGCTTGTGTAACACGCGAGCGATTCCTGTTGGCTAAATCGAATCGCTATCCTCTTGTTGAGGCAGATGCGGCGCAAAGCACTATTTTTCAACAATTTTTAGTACAACTTTAGCAACTTGCATATGTAGTATGTATCATTCATGGCACATTTCTAACAAGCTTGTGTAACACGCGAGCGATTCCTGTTGGCTAAATCGAATCGCTATCCTCTTGTTGAGGCAGATGAGGCGCAAAGCACTATTTTTCAACAATTTTTAGTACAACTGTAGCAGCTTGCATATGTTATTTGTAACATTCATGGCACATTTCGAACAAGCTTGTGTAACACGCGAGCGATTCCTGTTGGCTAAATCGAATCGCTATCCTCTTGTTGAGGCAGATGAGGCGCAAAGCACTATTTTTCAACAATTTTTAGTACAACTGTAGCAGCTTGCGTATGTTGTTTGTAGCATCCATGGCATATTTCTAACAAGCTTGTGTAACACGCGAGCGATTCCTGTTGGCTAAATCGAATCGTTATCCTCTTGTTGAGGCAGATGAGGTGCAAAGCACTATTTTTCAACAATTGTTAGTACAACTGTAGCAGCTTGCGTATGTTGTTTGTAGCATTCATGGCATATTTCGAACTGGCATATGTTGTTTGTAGCATTCATGGCTTATTCCAACAAGCTTGTGTAACACGCGAGCGATTCCTGTTGGCTAAATCGAATCGCTATCCTCTTTTTGAGGCAGATGAGGCCCAAAGCAGTATTTTTCAACAATTTTTAGTACAACTGTAGCAGCTTGCGTATGTTGTTTGTACCATTCATGGCATATTTCTAACAAGCTTGTGTAACACGCGAGCGATTCCTGTTGGCTAAATCGAATCGCTATCCTATGGTTGAAGCAGATGAGGCGCAATGCACTATTTTTCAACAATTTTCAGCACAACTGTAGCAGCTTGCATATGTTGTTTGTAGCATTCATGGCTTATTTCAACAGGCTTGTGTAACACGCGATCGATTCCTGTTTGTGAAATTGAATTTCCATACAGCTATTGAGGCAGATGAGACGATACATATTTTTTAGTCATGATACAGTGCCTACACATATTGGCAGTTTTATCAGATCATTCTAACAATCTTGTGTGCAATACAGGAGGCTTCTGTTGGCGAAATCGAATCGCTATCCCCCTAGTGAGGCAGATGAAGCAGTAAGCACAATTTTTTCAACAGTGTTTAGCAAGATTTTGGCAAGGCTGTAAGTTTGTGTAACACACATGCGATTCCTATTGGCCTATTGAGACAGGTAGGACGATAAATACTATTCACTCAAGATGGAGTGCCTACACATGTTGTTTGTAGCTTTACCGGCTCATTCTAACAACCTTGTGTGAGACAGGCGACTCGTGTTGGCGAAATTCAATCGGTTTTCACTAGGCAAGATGGAGTACCTGTGCAGTTGTTTGTAGCCTTAATGGCGCATTCTAACAACCTTGTGTGACACGCAGGAGACTCCCGAAATCGAATCGCTATTCAGCTATCGAGGCAGATGAGGCGATAAACGCCATTAAGGCAAGGAAATATTAACAGGCGGAATTTTTATTAAGCAAACGGAGAAACAGAGCCCATTTTTCAGAAAGAGCGCCACTCCTGCCGCATAATTTAATGCGGCGCAGTATTCCCATAAAACCTAGCGAGTCTCGTCCAAAGAATCCTTTTGGAGGCCAGCAATATCAAATTTAAAATTCACAGATCATATTTTATTGTATGCAAATGCGCTGCATAAATTTCCTCTAAGAATAACGAATTTCTATCCCGAAATTAACATATTATAAATCGCCTTTATTATGTAGAAATGAAATATATTACTTTTCGTGTTAAGCCTTTTTATTGTGAAAATCCGCCGTATTTAAGTCTGCCCATTTTAAAAAGCGTATGCAAATTGTGACATTCGATACTGTGGGGTGATTTAAATTATTCAAACATCCCGAAGGGTTGCTGGGACGCTCTGCAAATAAACTGATCGGGGTGCAAAACCGACGCCCAACGGTGTTTTAAAAACTACAACTCGGGGATAAATCATTTGCAATTAATTTGGTAATATTAATGATATACAGATCGAACATGTATTACAAAGTAAGTTTATTTTAGTATTTCAGCTTTAATGTATGAGCATAAACTGACATACAACTTGCAACTTATTAAATATTTTGAACAGAAGCTGAATATCATCAATAATTAGAAGATGTGTGTGTGTTATCGATAACCTCATTTTACCTTGCGGTGTAGAGGCTGGTGCTTTATGTGCTTGAAGCTGGGGGTACAATGCTCAACTTGCCCCGGATTCGGGATACAAAGTTGGAACGCGCTGTTTGTGCTTGCGCAGCAGCCATTGTGTGAGGTGTGTGTTATGGTGATGTGTTGACCTTGTTACTCTATCTCTTAGGTCTGTGGTTCTGAGTAGAGCACATTTAATTTGATGCCCAACTGTGAATGGTCTCACCGAGCCCGATTCCAATCGCCAAAGCTGCCGAAAAATTCCGGCCCCCGCGGGATTCGAACCGAAAACTTGCTTAATGCAAGCCTAGCGTCTTTGCAACTGCGCTACGCGGCTTCTCTATAATTAGGAGGTACGTAAAAGAATTCCTTCATTTGTAAACGAGAAAGCTTTACTGGCTATTTATACAGTTGCATATTAGATAATTGCAAGAAACCCCACACCGTTAGAGACAAGTTTATGATCTAAACTGGGGATGATAATTAGAAAAATCTGTTAGTAGAAACTCCTGTAAAGCATGTGGTTCGAGTTTTCGCGAGTTTTCATTGGGAAACAAGTCATTCAATGCATTTGGATACATCCAACGATATGGAGAAGCTTTTGCAGCTAAAGAAAGAAGTCCTCGTCGCAAAATGATTTATGATACGTCCTTGACTTAGTTATGAATGTTTCATTTGCTTTAAAGAATTACAAAATTATTACCAAGTCAGTATCAATAGGAGCGTAGTCTTAGTAACAAATAATATTTAATTAGTAAACTTATCGAGCATTTCTACTTCAATCAACAATAAAAAAACTCACCAACTTATAAATGTAATTTTTTAAAGAAGCATTTGTCATGCTATGAGTAAACGACACCAATACTGTTACTTTATACTATGTAGAAAAGAACTACTGATATTAATTATTAATCAGTCGTGATATGACTCATAGCTGTCGCCAGTTAATAAAGTTGCTAATTTACGATTTTAATTTAACAGCGTCTTTAATTAATTATAATTTCCATTTAAAAAAATGAAAGTTACGAACCAATTTCAGTAAAACAATTCGTCAGCAAACTATATTGCTAATATTGTTTTATGTCTGCTTTTCAGAGGCGTATTAAAACTGTTTTATAATTTGATCGCCAGCGCGGTTTGAAGGTTTAACGATTAGTTCTTCATTTCTTGTGCGTTTACAGGAAAATCCCAATAGTAACATTGTCTTTCTCAAGTATTCGGATTTTCGTGAAATTTCACTACAATATTTGGTCTAGAATAAGAAATATTGAAATCTGAGAGTATGGAGATTTTTCAATCTCAGATCCGTTGGTTTCGCGCAGATATGTTTTTGAGTTAGAGAGAAACAAAAAATACGGTAACTCGACGTGTCAACCACGCCATAGGCGAAACTCTTCTACCGAATACGGCTCGGAAAGAAGCAGGCGAGATGCATAGTTTAAAATCGTCGCGGTTGAGTGAAGAGAGTAAAGGCAGCGTTTAAAATGAGGTAACGCTAGTGTTCAGGAATGGGGTTTTTTACTGAAGGTCCGGTTTTGCCGATGTACACAGCATTACAGGAGCAACGAACTCTGTAAGCACCTTTTGATAACAAGATGTTCAATTTATCCTAAGAATCTATAAGAGCTTGGTCGAAGATTTGAACATTGTAGTCATTGTCTTCATGTTTTGCTTCCGCAGTAAATCCTCCGTGAGATCGGTGACTTGGTGGATATAGGGAGGAAATACTATTGCTGTGAAGGCTTCGTTTTCAGATGTTTGGGTGGCTTTGGATGAAGATGAGGCAATCGATGGCGGACTGTATAGAAGATGTGGAAAAGCCTATTCGCTATAAGAAATAAAGAACAGAAATGTCACAGGCATCTTTCTGAGGAATACCTGATAAAATATAAATTATGTTTTAAAGCGCCTGAAAAATCGTACAGAAAGTCATAACTCTCCAGCGGTTATAGAGTCGAAGAGACAGAGGAAGAAGGAAAACCTTCCCCGTTGTTTCTTTTTCTTATTCAAAACTTCCTTAAATTAAGCGTAAGATATTCAAAATTTCCTTCACACATTTCCTATGAACTTAAAATAGTCTACTATAGCTCAATATTCAAAAACATTTATATGATAAGGTGTATATTAAATAACTCGCGATAGTAAGAGTCTTATCTGTACACTATAAAAAATAAACAACACGAATGTCACAATAATTAATGACAAATCTGTTTATCACTAGAAAATCGCCCGTTCATACTTTCACCAGAAGTGTCTTTGCTATCACCAATCGACCAGAGCTAATTTTCGCAAGAAAAATGATCACTGCTCGTACAACTATGCAGCATTGCTGCCTATCAATCAACTTTTTAGCGTTTCCGAGTTAGCCCGAGTAGCAGGGCAATTATGCCATTAGGCGGATATCCAAATTTGGCCGCCGAGAAACTGGGAGGCATTTGCAAAAAACAATTGAAACAGCCGTTAAGCGCTTGACCATTTTATTCATAAATATGTAAATTCTAACCTTAATTTCCAAGTTGGATCTCGCATGCGTACTCTATTAACGTAGCTTAAGATAAATAGCCGTTGCTGATGACTGATGTGATTTGTGCCGAGTTCAGAGGTTGCGGCCGTAGGATGAGCTAATTACCGGTTCGATTTTCGGGCCGAAGCCCCAAAGTCACCAGGGTGCGGACGTAGGCGGCTGTGCGTCGGGAGCGCATGGCGCGCGGTTTGAATTTGTGTCGCAAGGAAGCCGCGTAGACCAAAACGGCGACAGGTTGCATTGCAATTTTGAGTTATTGCGGTTCTGTGTCAACCTTGCCGTTCTCAAGTCGCTTATGGTTTAGAGCTTAGGATATTAGAGCTGGTGTTGTGGTTGGTTGAATGGTAAACTTGTATCGGGGAGCAAGTCTTGGGAACTGACAGTTGTTGAAAATATAGTTAGTTACCTAAAAGCCATGAATTTTTAGTTTTCTATACAAACATTTAACAAAATATCAAAGAGATAAGAAAGAAGACGCAGATGAAGAAGAAAAATTCTCATATAACGACTGATCACCCTTTTACGAATATTCTTTTGTAACAATGTTTCTTTTTGTTGTGGTGAACGTACATTCCGGTATCCAAGTACCTATACGTCATAGACTTTGTATGAACTTCAAAATAATGTATTATTACGCAAGTTATATTAAAAAGCTATAGGTGGACATCATCCTTTTACGAATATTTCTTTTCATTTTCGTATTATTGTAAATAACTTGATTTCACTTTACACCATTAAACCATATTCAACCACTACCTTATTTTTGTTATTTATTTATTTTATTTATTTTATTTATTTTATTTATTTTATTTATTTTATTTATTTTATTTATTTTATTTATTTTATTTATTTTATTTATTTTAGTACTCAGCCAACAGCCGTTAGGCCAATTATAGGCGTCGCTGTACATTTTATGGGGATCAACCCCACTAACGACTGTTGTGATGTAATTATGACATCCGGGACCAACTATTTCCGTGACAGCCGTATCACGAGGCGTCGAGAGAAGCAGCCATGGAACTCCCATCCAAGTTCTGACCAGAAAGAGCGTTGCTTAACTCTGCTGATCGAACGTGGACGCTTGTTCAAGCTACACCACCCGGGACCTAAATAGCTCAACCTCCAAAATCATTTTCGATGATGAAGAAGATATTAACATACACAAAACCTTTTTCTTCTTCCTTCTCTTTTTCTGTTGAGGACTTCCCGCACATAACCTATTTTCTTAACTTAACATATTTTATAGCTACAATTTCAGCTTCAAACCCATTTGTTATGATAAACCCTAATTCTGTTTTTTTAGATGGCGCTGTATTTCTTTATTTCCTTTCTCTCTTCTGTCAAGAACTTCCAGCATGTTATTCGAGTTTGATCGCTTCACGTCAGTTATTTTCTATTAACTTAAAACAATTTCTGACTGTAACGCCAGCCTCAAAACGATTCTATGGTTCGTCGCTCGTCGACACTGATATTTCTTTTCTTTCTTTCTTTCATTGAGAACTTACAGCACGGTATCGAGTTCTCGTCAGTCTTTTCTATTAACTTAGAATCGTTTCTCCATTCTCCATCCAAAACCATTCTATGATGAAGAGGATATTAGAAAATTGTAGTGGCGCTCATTCTTACCTTCGTTTCTTTCTTTCTCTTGTCTAGAACTTACAGAACGGCATTCGAGTTCGTATCACACGTTTTCTATGAAATTAAGATAGTTTACAACTATTCAGTTTGAAAATCATTTTATGAAGAGGAGAATATTAAAAAATTGCAATGGGTTCATCCCTACTAATATTTCTCAATTTTCTTTCTTTATTTCTTTCTCTCTTCTGTCAAGAAGTTCACAGTATGTTATTAGAGTTGCACGGAATCCGTTTTTATAAACTTAAAAAAGTTTATAACCAGAACTCCAGCTAATTGCTATGATAAAGAAAACATTCCAAAACAGTAGTGGAGCTCGTCCTTATGAATATTGCATTTCTTTCTTTCTTTCTTTGGTCGAGAACTTACAGAAAGGCATTTAAGTTTCAGCACTTCACGTCACCAGTTTTCTATTAAGTTAAAATAGCTTACAATTATAACTCCAGCTTCGAAATCATTTGCTATGAAGAAGAAAACATTACAAAGCAACCGTGGAACTCATCTTTAAGGGCATCACAAATATCTACCTTAAAAATTAATATAGTCCTTATGTTTGTCACAAATGTTTCTTAGTACTTTAGGAGCAACCCTAAAAGTCCGTGCCTCTGGGTGCCAGCGTCGTCTATAGACTTAAACTAGTTTCCAACTACAACTCGAGAAACAATTGTTATGTTGAGGAAAATACTTCAAAATTATAGTTGAGCGCATCCTTACTAATAATACTTTTCCTTTTTTTTTCTTCGTGAACACTTTACAGCACAATATTCAAGCTTCGCATCACGTGTTTACAACTGCAACTTTAGCATCAATACTGTTTGTTATGCTGAAGAGGATATTACAAGATTTTAGTGATGCTTATCCTTATGAACATATCTTTTCTTTCTTTCTTCTGTCGAGAACTTACAGCAGAGTATTCGATCTTCACGTCATCGGTTTCCATAAATTAAAATAGTTTCCAACTACAACTTCAACTTCAAAACCAATTGTTATGTTGAGGAGGATATTACAAAATTGTAGTGGAGCTCATTCTTACGAATATTTCTGTTATTCCTTTTTTTCGTTGTGTACATACAACTTACAGTACAATATTCGAGCTTTACACAACGTGTTTTCCCTGAACTTAAAATAGTTCACAAGTGCAATTAAAACTGGAAAACAAATTATTATGTGAGGAGAATATCACAAAATTGTAGTGGAGCTCATCCTTACGAATATTATTGTATTTTTTTTTTCTTTCTGGACAACTTACATAACAATATTCAAGTTACACATCAGGTGTTTGCCCTCAACTTAAAATACTTTACAACTGTAACTCTAGTTTCAAACACTAATTGTTATGCTGAAGAGGATATTACAAGATTACAGTGGAACTCATCTTTACGAATATTCTTTTTATTTCTTTCTTCTGTCGAGAACTTTCAGCACATTATTAGATCTTCACGTTACCGGTTTTGTGCAAGTACAATTTCAAAAGCAATTGTTATTTTGAGGGGGATATTACAAAATTGTAGTGAAGCTCATCCTTAAGAATATTTCTGTTATTTCTTTTTTCTTTGTGGAGTAGTTACAGTACAATATTCGAGCTTTACTCACGTGTTTTCCCTGAACTTAAATGGTTTACAAGTGCAACTGCAACTTCAAAACCAACTGTTACGTTATGGAGGCTATTACAAAACTGTAGTGGAGCTTATCCTTAAGAATGTTTCTGTTATTTCTTTTTTTCTTTGTGGACAACTTACGGCACAATATTCGAGCTTTGCGCAACGTGTTTTCTCTGAACTTAAAATAGTTTCCAACTACAACTTCAACTTCGAAACTAATTGTGATGTTGAGGAGGATATTACAAAATTGTAGTGGAGCTCATCCTAACGAATATTTCTGTTATTTCTTTTTTCTTTGTGGACAAGTTACAGCACAATATTCCAAGGTTACACAACGTGTTTTCCCTGAACTTAAATTAGTTTCCAACTACAACTTCAAGTTCAAAACCAATTGTTATGTTGAGGCGAATATTAGAAAATTGTAGTGGATCTCATTTTTAGGAATATATCTGCTATTTCTTTTTTATTTGTGGACAACTTACAGCACAATATTCCAGCTTTACTCAACGTGTTTTACCTGAATTTAAAATATTTTCCAACTACAACTTCAAGTTCAAAACTAATTGTTATGTTGAGGAGGATATTAGAAAATTGTAGTGAAGCCCATCTTTACGAATATATCTGTTATTTCTTTTTTTTTTATTTGTAGACAACCTACAGCACAATATTCAAGCTTCGCATCACATGTTTTCCCAGAACTTAAAATAGTTTACGACAACAACTTTAACTTCAAAACTAATTGTTACGTTGAGGAGGACATTAGAAAATTATAGTGGAGTTCATGTTTACGAATGTGTCCGTTATTTCTTTTTTAGTTGTGCACAACTTACAGCACAATATTTGAGCTTTACTCAACGTGTTTCGCTGAACTTAAAATAGTTTCCAAATACCACTCCAACTTCAAAACCAATTGTTATGTCGAGGCGGATATTAGAAAATTGTAGTGGATCTCATCTTTAAGAATATACATGTCTGTTATTTCTTTTTTATTTGTAGACAACCTACAGCACAATATTCAAGTTTCGCATCACATGTTTCCCCAGAACTTAAAATAGTTAACAACTACAACTTCAACTTCAAAACTAATTGTTATGTTGAGGAGGACATTAGTAAATTGTAGTGGAGTTCATCTTTACGAATATATCTGTTATTTCTTTTTTATTTGTGGACAACCTAAAGCACAATATTCAAGCTTCGCATCACATGTTTCCCCAGAACTTAAAATAGTTAACGACTACAACTTCAACTTCAAAACCAATTGTTATGTTGATGGGGATATTAGAAAATTGTAGTGGAGTTCTTCTTTACGAATCTTTCTGTTATTTCTTCTTTTCTTCGTGGACAACTTACACCACAATATTCGAGCTTTATTCAACGTGTTTTCCCTGAACTTAAAATAGTTTCCAACTACAACTTCAACTTCAAAACGAATTGATATGTTGAGGAGGATATTGCAAAATTGTAGTGAAGGTCATCTTTACGAATATTTCTGTTATTTCTTTTTTTCTTTGTGGACAACTTACACACAATATTCGAGCTTTATTCAACATGTTTTCCCTGAACTTAAAATAGTTTCCAACTACAACTTCAACTGCAAAACCAATTGTTATGTTAAGGAGGGTATTACCAAATTGTAGTCGAGCTCATCCTTACAATATCTATATCTGTGTTATTTCTTTTGTCTTTGAGGATAGCTTATAGCACAATATTCGAGCTTTACACAACGTGTTTTCCCTGAACTTAAATAGTTTACAACTAGAACTACAAATTGAAAGCCAATTGTTATGTTAGGATATTACAAAATTGTAGTGGAGCTCATCGTAACGAATATTTTTTTTCTTTCTTGCTGTTTCTTTTCTGAACTTACAGCACAATATTACAGCTTCACATGACGTGTTTATATAGTTTACAACTGCAACTCTAGCTTCAATACTATTAGTTGTGATGAAGAGGATATTACAAAACTGTAGTGGAACCCATCCTTACGAGTATTTCCTGTCTTTCTTGCGTTATTTCTTCTTTCTATCAAAAACTTAACAGCGCGTTATTCGATCTTCACGTTACTTGTTTTCTATGTACTTAAAATAGTGTACAACTATAACTCCAGTTTCAATACCATTCTGTGATCAAGCAGATATTACAAAATTCTAGTGGAGCTAATCCCCACGACTATTTCATTTCTTTCTTTCGTTATTTCTTCTTTCTATCAAAAACTTAACAGCGCGTTATTCGGTCTTCAGGTCACTTGTTTTCTATGTACTTCAAATAGTGTACAACTATAACTACGGTTTCAAAACCATTCTATGATCAAGAGGACATTACAACATTGTAGTGCAGCTCATCCTTTTTTTTTCTTTTGTCGAGAACTTACGGCACGGTATTCCAGCTTTACGTCATCCATTTTCAATAAACTTAAAATAGTTTCTAACTACAACTATAGCTTCAAAACCATTTGCTATGACATGGAATATTTCTTTTCTTTTCTTAACTCGTTCTTGTGTCGAAAACTTCATTACACTACAGTATTCACTTCATTATTTGACTTCACACATTTTTAATTTATTATGATGTACCGCGTACCGATTAATACGTTGTTTCTGAACACTCTAAACAATTACCGGAAAGAATTAATGTTCTTATGAGATTGATTATAAGTAATAATATATTTTCTTCAGAAACATTTGCAAGTATTTATTTTATAGCTTTCTTCATGTGTCGTAAGTTTGCCATGAGCCCGCAATATTTATTTGGAATCATTTTAACTCCGCGGGTTTTGGCCCTGAAGTGGTACCTTGTGGTACATCATAGTTTATACTTAAAATTATATTTTTTACAATACCACTGAGTTGCATCTTACAGACGTTTCGTAAATATTGACAGTTAAACTAAGCTGCAGTACTAAATGTAAGAAACGGGTATTGTTGATATTTCTGTCGGCATCATCAAGAGCCTGAAGCATTGTATTAAGCTGTCAATTTTGATTCCATTTCGGTAGTTTCGATTTGTAATTATGACGTTTGATGAAACAACCGGCTGTAGTAATTATTTCCTAATCCATGCAACGATAAAACTAAGTAGACGGCCGATTAGGATGTTTGAGGCTACGGGCGATGCCGATGGAAATATCGAGCTTGTGTACTATCAATTTTTCAACTGATATCACAAGATTTTGCCGATATAACTAACTAGACAGATTATTAAAATGTTTCCGGTTATTGACGACGTTGACAGATAGATTAATAATCGTGCTATGAATTTAACGTTGCTGAGGTGTTTATTTGAACTTGCAAAATGGAGAAATTAGTTTACATTTAAACCTAATTGGCAAGTCGCATTATGACATTACCGGTCATGAAAGAAGAAGCAGAAATAGGTAGCATGAAGAACCAGAACTATCTTACACCAGATCAAGTAGGTAAAGCTGCTTGAATATTTCATATTGGGTTAAATTTTGCAGGCGGACATAAGATAAAAACGAATCACAATTGATCCATAAAACTGTATATGTTGCAAATGTAAGATACTATTTTCAGGATTAACAATGATCTATCGAGTGCTGAGGGCATTAGAAATAGAATTGCAAGTTCCAACTCGAACAAGAGTTGAAAATAACGTAGTTTTTGAGACAGTGATCAACTTTCCGAATTTAAAATAAATGATTCTTATAATAAATCACTCAATTTGAAATCACTTAAAATAAAGGCGTAAAACGCCACCATTATTCTCATGTCACGTCGCCAGTGTGGCAAAACAGGAATTTCGTACGCACCGGAGCGAAGTCCCTGAAACTAATCTCGGGCTATAATCCATATGTTAAGGATGATCGATGATTTATAATAAATAATGCTATCGTGCATATAAATTAGGTAGTTTAAATATGAATGCGGAGCTTGTTAGCATATTTTAACATGGTTTTTGGGTAACCCTTTTATAGGTTTTTAAAATCGATTCCCGCTGATTTGCATATAAGTCATTAATACGTACGGGCCGAATGTAACTGAAACTGCGTCGCGCTGCTCCTTTTGCGATCGAATTAAATAAGCATCCGGCGTTCTCCCAGAAATGGAACCGCTGGATAAATTTATACGAGTGACTGGTATTTTGCATAGTCCCAAAAGGGCCCATTTTCCTTGGCGATGACACGCCGGATCAGGTAAGCGTGAGCCTTTCGGGGTTATTTTTATATTTCGAAACGTACAAATGGGAGAGCTAACGATCCCTAATTCAGCTCTCGATCTATTTAATCGGAACATATGCTAATGCCATAGGGGAGGACGTCTAGGAAAGGACCCGGTCCAAATATAGAAGCCCTTTTTTGAAAAGTTGTGTCACTAAGCTCGCGAGGTATAAAGTGTAAGTAAGCTGTACAACTGGTGGAAATTTATTTAAGTACTTCAAGTGTAAATAAATAGATGTATAATATGAGCAGAAAGTAAATTTATCAAAGAAACCTATGGAATGTCATATTGTAATGATTCTAAATTATGAGTTACAACATCTATTAATTAGAAATTTATGATAACCAGCTCAGATTGTTATTTAATGCGAATTAAATAATATAATATTGATCAAGTATGTACATTAGGTAATGTTATTTATCATGTTTGTCCATGAGATAATTGAGTTGGTTGCCTTTGACATTTCTAAAAACATAAAAGTTGTTTTCCGTTTTATTGAGTGAATACTTGCGTGGCAGAAGGGCCGCAACTGAATGAAAGTCACAAACGGTAAATAAATTCAGAAATTATAATCCTCGTGATACGCGTCTGACGCTCAGTGGTCACCCAAAAGCAATCCCTAAGCACGGGTGCATCTTCAAGGCAACTTGCAAGGTAGAACCTTGAGAATACCACACAGACGGATCTGGAATCCCGTTTCTACGTCTGAAGGAGGTCCATAGACTATGAGGTTATCGAGCTGTGTTGAGACCGAAGAAAGTGCCGCTTCAACGAGGACAACAACTGAACCCCGTTCCACCTGTGAAGGCATCGCTAAGGGCCCCTTGCAGCTCAATCTGAGGGCGCATATGAACGAGAAGTAACCTTGTTGGAAAGGCAATGCAAGTTAGTATTCATAGGAAGCTAAACATATATCATGTAAATTATTGCTAAAATACAATCAAGTGTTTTTCCAAAATGAGGTTAAAGATGCGTCTAATTTAGAATAGATGAACTGGAGGTCTGTATTACTGACACATCATATGTAATTGTCAAACATAGCGACTTGATCACCACTGCCGATCCTTGAAAATAACTCTTCCCATCGAAAGCTTTGGCATCCAATCTCTGCAGCCGACCTCTTAGTTCACACAGTACGCCAACAGGCCAAACAAACTTCGTCTTCGCAACAGCTCCGACCAGGTAGAACCTTTCAACGCTCGGCACTACGCTTCGTCCAGGAGGCCGCCTCGTGATGCAGCAGCTTTATAGCCCCGTCTAGTTTGAATCTCTCAATGCCGACACTACGCATCCTCCAGAAGGCCGAACCGTTGTTCAGCCCCGCTATCGTCTCGGACAGGCTGCTCCTAGGGTTTTAATTTTCCACTTTTTAGGCCCCGCACCTTGGTCGAGCGCCTCTTCGAGCCCTTGCCAACCCCCGAACCCCGAGCATAGAATCACCACTCCGTAGAGAAGCAGGAACCACCAGCAGAGCAGCCTGCGCATAATCACGCACCCGAATTACTTAATTTGTAATTGTTGTACATCTATATGAATGCAATAAGATCTTAATCAATCGTAGCTTCAATGTTTTGATTAACACTCCAACTCCAAGAAGCTGAGCATTAAGATCTTTGTGTTAAAATTATTTTATTAGGTGACTTCAATGCTAGAACAGGAGGGGACATAATAATTCAGCAGGCGATATGGGGTAAACATGCTAAATAACAATGAGGAGAAACTTATACGTGGAGACAACCGACACGACAGTTAAAATATAGTCACCGATGTCAAACCATATAGAGCCGCTGAATGCGGGTTCGACCATTACTTACTAAAAATGTATCTAGTAACATACGCAACGCAGATGTAAGTTCCAATGAAATTAATGAGGTTAAATACAACTTAAAGGGATTGACTCTATACGATTTCTATATCAAATGAGGCTAGCTAACAAACTTACAATATGCGTGAGACGTCTGCAGATTAATTGTTTAAACAAATTATGCTGTAGCGGAAACTTTAGGGTAGCAAATTAAATGTAAGCCCAGAACAAAAATCTCCTTCTTGGTGGAAAGAAGATGTTTAAAGAATCAGGCGCTGTAGAGGAAACACTGCTTATAGCTTTCAGTACACAGAACAGAGATAAAGAAGGAACTAACTTTATCACCATGAATATCTAGAAAAAAACATTGAAACAGTTGCTAAGGAAAGATCGAGCCAAAAGAATCGGTATCGACTATGGTCCAGAATTGTAAGAAGTTCCGTGAGACAAATGTAGATAAAGAAATTGAAAATTCAGGAAAGGGAACGAAAAACGGAAAATGCACCAGACCTGGAAACATATCCATAGAACTAATTAAATCAGCCTCCAAGATCCTTTTAGAGTCTCTCAGAACCATTAGTCATTCTGGCATTTGCTGATGACAAAGTTATAATGGCAGATTATGAAATCGATTCCCGTTATATGATTAATACAGCAAACAGGACTCAACGAATAATGTAAAGAAAATGAAATAAATGGTCGTGGGCGAGAAATGAGAAGAATTAGATACAGGATCAGGAAAAAATAAGGAACAACAACAAATTTAAATAACTTGGTGGTACCTTTATTGAGAAGGGAAATTACAACGAAGACATAAATAACAAAATCAACTAAGGACAAACAGCGATCAAGCAATTGAACTCTGCTTTGTGGAATCATAAAACAGGAAAGGAAACTAAACAATTTGCGAAAAACTGAAGTATTGGAATTAATTAAAAGGAATAAAGACAAAACTAGAAGTATTGGAAATGGATATAAGAAACGAAGACTATTTGATGTCTGATAACGGATGGAAGTTCATGGTTCTACCGCCGATATCTTTAAAATCGTATGGCCACTTAATCACATGGGAGACCATAGATGAAAAAAAAATAAATTGATCTCAAACATTCGAAGAAGAAGGAGAGTAAAACCACCCAGATCTTGGGTAGCATAAATTAATCAATCCATGGAATCCAGAGGACTACAAGGGAGTGACTGGGTGGATAGACAGGCTTGGAAAATAGAAAGTGAGAGTTAGACGGTTTGCCCAGAAAATACAATTGCGAATACAAATAGAAATTGCGAATCTGACCTGCGCCATCGTCTTGGCCAGAGTGACACAAGATAGATGGAGATGTAATGCTGGAATCCCAGAGTGGCTACGTTTATATACAGATCGCTTATGCAAGAAAAAGGGTTCCCTATTCGCTGTATACAATAGGTATTGCCCAGCCAGATACGGGCTGAGGGTTGAAATAACTTTCAGCTGACAGAGGAATTCCATCTTCTCGGTTCGAGTCTATGATCCATTGTTCACCGGACACGGGCTGCCTGTCTCTCCTTTTCGCCTGGCCCATTGTTAGTTGAGTCAGACGTCCGCCCGTTTATTGTCCTTGCAATTGCCTTTGTTTCATGACGGAAAGGGTAGATGGAAATCATGCTGTGTTGTAGAAATTGCAGCGCGACATTGGAAAGTTAGTTTATATTCTTTGCATGACGACACAAATAAAACTTGACGTTAAAGCGACTTCTAAAATGCACGCACACAATTGCTGCACCCCGAAATTGCACTTGTATTAGTGCCTTTCGTAAAGCACAACTGCCTTTGACACTAGCTGGTTTATGTGTATATTGCTTTACGAAAGGCACTAATAAAGGTGACATTTCGGGGTGCAGCAATTGTGCGCTTGCACTAGTTGGTTTAAGGGCTCAACTTCAAGCGTTAGACACCTGACACCTAGCAAGCCATGATACGGCTCTCGTTCTGCCTATCCGCCTGCCAGGAAATATTTCATTTACTAAAGAATACTAAATACTACTCTAAAATATGCAAAATTGTGTAGAATAATAGTCTTTATTGTCATTCAACCAATATTTTTTTTTTAAATATATTTCAATATACATTTTAGACTAATTTAAGAAAATTCTGAATTCAACAAGTTTTGTCACTATATGATGGTTATTTGAAAAAACAATGATTACCATAGCAACAAGGCGTGAAGCGCAGGAACAAATTAAGTCCGCAGTAGGGAGATTCAATTCAAAACATTCAATTTTTAAGTGCTCGACTTAAGGCCGCACTGCAAGAAAACTAACTTCCTTTTGAGCTCAATTAACCTGGGCTAGCTGGTCTGCAAAACAGAAAAACAAACATTTCGCCAAAAATAGCCTCATGGTCTTCGCGAACAAAAAGAGTAATGGCGAAACCGTAAGGTGATGGTAACGAACCCATGGCACGAGTGTCATTAATAGCACGCGAGGCAACTTAGCAACTCGAAAAAAGGCATCGTGTTACACAAATTCTTGTTTTTGTGCTCATTTGCATAGATCATTCGCTACCTATGTACATATCTGCGTCTAGGTGAGCTTTGAGGAATAGATTTATTGGCAAACCCGCAGATTCGTACCAGCAGCAATTTACCTTTCAAACTCTTCGGGCTTGGAATGGAGCTAAAGGTCAGACATGTCGGTAACGATAATTGTTGTACCTGTAAATGGCTTTTCGCCAGTTTGAAATTTTTGTAGGGAAAAAGAACGTTTCAGTTAATTAGATGTTACGCCATACAATTTACATCTAAATATTTAAAATTCGGATTACAAAATAAGCTTCTACAAAACCAATATTTACGCAAACAGCACATTTTTAAATGTTTAAATCACAACAGCATTGTGATCTACTTCTGTCGGGTTCAAATCTGTAACTTGTTTATTTGGGTACCAAAATGGAGCAATCGGTATGATGCTAGCTAAATGAAATAATTCGGGAATCCACTAAATCATCGAACGCATTTGTGAAATTTTACTCTTTACTGTACGGGTATCACGTATAATTCGCATAATCTGTTAAAAGAGTTACTGTATACTGTACGAGCTATGAATAATAATAATAAAAAATCAAAAGTAACACGTCAAAAGTGATGTAATGCTTTTGTTGTTTACAGAATATTTTATTATCAAATTAATACGAGTAAATATAGCAAGGGAAAGTTACACTTGTAATATTGATTGATATGCAATACGTAAATATTACAACATGTTCCATTGGAAAAAAATTATGCTCATTGATTGTGAAATGAGTGCCCTTAGTTTTCATTAAAAAATAGTTACCTAAGTAACCTAGAAAACATCCAGTATACATATTAGTTCCTCAGAATGAGTGTAACTCGCAAAATACAGGATTAATTTAGTGGGAGAGTAATTTTGAAGTTTATTGGAACAAACGTTAGAACCAGGGCTGTAGAGTCGGAGTCGGAGTCGGGAGTCGGAGTCAGCAGTCGGAGTCGGAGTCGGGAGTCGGAGTCGGAGTCGAGGAGTCGGAAGTTTTTGGATGGAGTCGGAGTCGAAGTTGGAGTCTATATAAAAAACCCGACTCCGACTATCACTTTACAAAAAATTCTTTTTGTAAAAAGGTGAAAACTAAAAACTATTTGAACGACTGTACTACTGATTATTTGAAAACTCAGACCCAGGGTTGATAAAAATCACGATTTTCATTATGTTTTTATTGTTAATTTATGTTTATAAATAGCAAATATTAAACAAGATAATTATGTAATTTATTATAATCAACGACATACCGCAAACCTTGCGAAATTCGTCATGAGCCGGTAAAGTTTATCAGGTAGATGAATAGGAATGAGTGGGTGGGGGTTATCAATATTCTAGTACTGTCGGAGTCGGAGTCGGATTCAAACTACTAAAATATCAGGAGTCGGAGTCGGACTTTTTTTACCGACTCCACAGCCCTGGTTAGAACTCAAGTTCTTGTTGTAGAAGGTAAAATTATCAAAACTGCAAAAGAAGTACCAACATATGTTACTTTGAAAGAGTGGTCTGCGGAGGATTACAGACATGTGGTTTTCCACAATATGAACATTTATAAACATGTGTGGTTTCTTCGCTCATATAATAATCAACTACTATATTTTGAACTAAACAAGAAATAGACTTTTCGCAGAGGGATGATCAACGATATGCCTAATGGTGCGGGCAATGCTATGGGCTATGGCTTGAGATTACCATAAAATGCCCTTGACGTCTTCTCATATACCTAGGAGAATGATAAAAAGTATTGTAGGCCGCTTTGGTAGGTGAAGGAACCCGGTGGTGGTGGATTTTAACTAAGTCAGTCGTACATTAGATTTCGATTCGTAGAATATATTGTGTGTTTGAATGCTGGGGCGCATAATGCAAGTCGCATGCGACCCATCACCTCCGTTGCACTTTCCGCGCCATATGAATGGTTCTCGACAACGGATGATAGAAGAGTGAGGTATTAAATGATTATTATATTTCCTGTTTTATTGCTCTGTAACAACTTTAGTAAGTAGCATTAACTAACTTTGATAGTGAAATCGTTTTATAAAGCTTGTTGGCTAATTAATCAGGTTATAGTTGGCTTGTTCGCTCTACTACATTATATGTTTAGGTTTTACCTAAGTGAGTGTAATTTAAGTAGATGGGTATGCTGGTAAAACTAAAACGACGTGACGACGTGTCTTGAACATGGGCGTAGGAAAGCAATTTTTTCAGAGTAGGCTAAGTCAACAACACCTAAGAAACAAGCCACTGCTCTCTGACGTCACGGACTCGTGACGTCGGCTAGAGTAGACTAGTTAATGGCCGCTACGTGAAGTTTGAGTACAGATCCACGTTCATTGCAATTATCAATTATAATTGAGCTGTTGTAATAAACAAGTTACTTAGTGCCTTCGTTAGTGTTTGGTGCTGTGCGTGGACGTTAAATACTCTTTTGCACAAACACGTAAATGACAGTTACACTGCTTGGCGCGATTTCCTATAATTTCAAAACAGTTCCCAGTAAATAACCGTAATAGTAGTTTATTGCAATTCTATACGGTATTTGTGTAAGAGGTACAAACGTGATTAAGGTGCGTGTGTTAAGTTTCCCAAATGATAAATCTTTATGTAAAAAATGCGTTACTGTCATATCAAGGGCAAATTTGACTCCATCTAAGCACTTCAAGATGTGCGAATTTCATTTTCTTAAAGAATATATTATATGGACTACAACGGAGCAAAATTCAAGAATTGGATAACTTACAATAACAAAATTAAGATATCCTAGACTGAATCCAGATGCAATACCAACACAATTTTCCAATTACCATAATATAAAAGTAGCGATGCTAATTGAAAGTGAACATTTTGATAAAGCAGTTGAACTAAGCACTCAATAAGTTTTGGCACATCAAGAGTCCATATGTTATCAAAATAATGACTTCCTCTCTATTCTAAATTCATTAGAAGCTTCAGAACATTAAATTCTAATTAATGACAATTTTTGAATTAATATAAAAGCGTACATTCCCTACGGCATATAGTAAAATTAATCTACAACGAGCTAAATAAAGGCGGTGAAACCACGCAGTAAATAGAATTTACTGCCTAATTGTTTGTGTGCAGCAAACCAGTGTTTTGCCCTTCAAGTCAGTGCCATTAAGCAGTGTACTTAGTAAGTACGCATTTCATTTTCCGCGCCGTTCGTGGCGTCATCTGTTATAGATCTAACTAGCCAGCAGCCAGGGACTTCCGCGTGTATTCGTGGTACATTTCCATACATTGGATCACACGAGGTTGATGATTTGTGCTAGTTCTGGGTGTAGCCGGGTTCATATCGTAGAGGACACGTTGTAACTTCGAGCTAAGAATTTAAGGTAACCCCGCATAGGAAATGTTTAAAGTTTGAGCGATAAGTGTTTTATTTAATTCATGTGGATCTTAGCATTTACGAGTAGATCAATGCATGTTAAAGTTAACTGTTCTGTCTTTTACTGGAGGTATATCTATGTTTATTTGCGTGACCAACTTGGCTTTTTTGTGCTTATTGTTTGAAGTTATCTTCAGCACCTGTATTGTAGACCAGCTAAATGTGTTGGCAAATTGTGACATTTTTTAACTACAACTGTTTCATGTGTACTGAGGTAGCTAGGTGAACAATAAGGGCCAGTAATTTATAAAAATACTAAAGCTTACGATACGTCTAATTTCAATTTGACGTTCCAACAAAGGGGCTATGAAAGCCACATTTCAAACAACATCCGTATATTATGTACTTTACAAACGACAAAAAGAAAGAAAAAGGTGAAAAAGTGGCTATTCTCATTCATGGCAAATGTAAAAATCTGATAGATGAATGTCATTATGTATCAGAAAGGAAAATGACTATAAAAATAAATGCAAATCAACACAAATTACATCTAGTAATCTGATACAGCCCGGAGGATTGTAAGCTGAAAAATGAAAGGAAATTTCAACGCCCGACTTGGCAGCAACATTATCCCAGGGGTCAAGGAACGTTTTAGTGAAAAAAATTTAAACGATAATGGGGAACTAATGAGTAATATCCGCTCTTACAATGAATTAAAAATTAAAAACATCTTTTACAACTACAAAGATCAGCACAAATGTACTTTCCAAAACACAGGAGGATACAAATCTACTACTTATAGAAACATACATCCATGGCAAATACTAGATGTCAAGACCCTTAATTCCGGAAATGTTACTATAGGACTAAGCAAAATAAAATATAGATTCAATTCATAAAAATTCAGAACTCGTAGTGAAAGAGAAGGTAACTATCGAAGCACTAATCACACAATTAATTAGAGAGCTATACCAAAATACAGAGATTAAGAGGAAAAATCAAAACAAACATAGGCTACCCACTTTCATGATTAAAGAGGTACTAGCACTTGAGTAATTTAAAATCAGAATGAATCAGAGGAATAATTTTGTAAATATTCAGTTGTTTATTGTAGAATATTCTATCAAGCCTTAAAACTACTCAGCTTTTGGTCTGTTCATTTTAATAAATAAGATATCTATTAGCGGAGTATCCACCAATAACTGCATAATATGAGAGGGGTCAGTTATTTAATAGCGATTTGTGAAACAAGTTAGGAAACGATTGTGATTATATTTATACATAATCGTCCTTCTGCTTGCATGCTTCATCCGACATTTGAATAAGTACAAACAGCGCATTTCAGATTATGAATCTTTCACATTTTTATGACGAAATGTGAAAGAGAAATATTTTATTTACTTCATCATATTTGATTAGCCTGTAAAGTTTGGTAATTTTTTCACTGATGTTGGAATCTGTCTCTGCCTGTGAGCAGGTGCAAAATACATTTGCTAATCGATTGGCCCTACCATCAAAATTCTCCACGGGCTGCTACTGTGTGTAGCTGATTAATCGACAAGGATATAAGAAAAAAAAACAATACTCAGATAAGCATACTTGTTTACCCTTCCATTTGACGGCGTTCTGCAAATGCGGAATAGAAGAGACACTTTTTTTGCAGTCCATCGAAACCTCAACCACGATCGGCATCCAAGAGAAGGGTTTGCTTCCTATTTGTGCAGGAAAATTATCCGTAAATGAATTTGTGAGCAAAATTCCAAGTTGTGCGAAAAATTCGAACTTTGTGCACACAAGTCATGTGCAAAAGTAAAATTTGTGCCCAAAATTACAATTTAAATTGTGTGAAAAATTTCAATTTGTGGGCAAAAGTCGTGCGAAAAAGTATAATTTGTGCGCAAACTTACAATTTGGGCGGCGCAAAATTTCAAATTGTGTGAAACATTTTAATTTGCCTGCAAGATTCCAATTTGTATGCAAATTTTCAAATTGTGTGAAAAATTCCAATTTGTTGGAAGAATTTCAATTTGTGTTCAAAAATTCAGTTTGCAAAACTAAATTAATTTTGTCTTGCATTTTAACAAATCGTTTGTTATTTTACATACGCAGCAGCTTCAAATAGAATTTTAGTAGCTAGTAGTACTTAATCATTTAAAATCCGGATATTACCATATTTTCATAAATTTTGTTTATTGTAGAATATTATATCAAGCCTTAAAAGCTGAGTAATTTTTGAAATCTTAGTCTGTCTGTTTAATAAAAACCATATCTATTGGTAAATTATTCATCAATTTCACTGTAAACGAGAGGGGTCAGTTGCTTAATAGCCATTTGTGAAACAAGTAAAGATACAAGGCTGGTTATTTCATGCATGCGAATCGCATAAATGCATGACCACCTTTTCTCTTGCATGTTTCACATGATATTTTTTCTACGACCATTTGAATAAGTGCAAAAATCGTGTTTAATAATGTGAAACTTTGAAAAATTCACGAAAAAAATTGCTGCACCGTGGACCGTCTTCTTTCATTATTTCACTGAGTGAAATAATAGTCACTTGTCTCCAGGGGCGGATGGGCAACATCTTAGCGGCCCGGGAAATAATATTTGTCGGCCCTTTTTTAATTTCCGGATATGGCTAAAATATACATTTACAGGGTGTTACGCATTTTTCCTTTAAAATTAAATAGAGCATAGGTTTATTACAGATTTTTGAATCAGATTACATTTACTATCCAAAAAACATTCTTTTAGTTAAAAATGCCGGACTCCCAGTCAAGTACATATATAGAAACATACAACAAAAAAAAAACAAAATAAAAGTAAATCAAAGTTTAAAGTCTTTTTATTCTAAGTGTAGAAATTAGGTTTGTTATAAAACATTAGAGAACTTACAACTTCATAAAAAATTTTTAAACACAAAAATTTAAGAAAAAATTATTAAATAAAAACTTTACCCTTTTAACAATCCATTCAATAACTTGCTTTGCTGCATAAGCATATCTATAATGTTATCAGAGTCAATATTATATAAAATATCATTTTCGCAAGCCATTAACATAAAAGCATCCAAATTATTATTCGACATTGAATTCCGCAATCTATTTTTAATGTATTTTAACTTGGAAAAACTTCTTTCACATTGCACTTGATGTATTGATAATGTTAATAAATATTTATAAGCATTTCCTAGTGCAGAATATGCCTCACTGTACATTTTGTACTTTTGAATGACAGAATAACAGCAAATTGCACATTTAAGACAAGATTTACATTTTTTATTATTAACATCAAAACCACCATCTCTTTCAAAATCATCGTTATCTTCTTCAACAGTTTCATCAGTATCTATAACTGTAACATTACTCTGAAATTGTTGATTACTCTCCGCATTTGTTGTTGCCGAAACTTTAAATTTATCCCAATTTTTCGCGAAACTAACCAATTCTTCTTGCAGATTTTCTTTTGTAATATTTGGGTAATAGTTTTCTAGCAGTTCACACAATTTTTTAAAGCTATTTGATGGTACTCCTTGTTTAACTTCATCAAAATTTGTTGGAGACAATAAGGCAATATCCTTATAAAGCTCATCATTATTCTCAAATCTACATTCTATAGAATTTATAATTTTATCTAAAATTCTATTATGGGTTTCAACTTCATAGTTTTTTCGGCTATCTTTTATGGGATCATCTTCCGCCAATTCTCCAGCCATTTTCTTTCACTTTCTTATTCTCTCTTCGGGAAAGGAAATTGGTATGTCGATGTCGATTTCTTCACGACTGTCAATTTCATCTTGTGCCCATGCAATGAATGTTTGCGTAGATGTTTCAATATCACTCATGTCGCGACTTACGGACTTTAATTGTGATGTACAATTCATAATCATTTCGTGGCATCTTAGTAAGTCTAATCCGCTAGTTTGCAAATATTTCGGGACAGGACCAATAATTTAAAATAATTTTGTAAAAATTTGAGCCGTTAGTAGCATTTCATAATCTATAAATTGTGTAAGCATGGTAGAGGCCTTCACACGGACATCTGGTAGCATGTTTTCAGACAATTTTATATCGTGTAATGCTAATAATACATCGATGTAAAGAGCATTGGTGTGATTTTTGTAATTTCCAAATATTTTTTTCAAAGCTGCTTCTTTTGCCCACCAACGAGTTTCTCCAATTACTTGTAATTTCTTTTTTTTTGGCCTCTGAGGATGTGCTTTTCCAAATATTGGTTCTTTGGTAGGATTCTTTGAAGAAAATTGCAATGGAATTTAATAAGGTAAATAAAGACGCTGCATTTATTGTTATTTTGACGGTGTCGGACACAACTAGGTTCAGGATATGGCTGTAACACCACACATGTAATTGACTAGGTGTATTAGGTGTATTTTCAGACATCCATTTAGAGAAACCATTGTAAGCCCCTTGCATATTTGCTGCACCATCAGCGGCATTAGAGACGCAATTTTTTAGTGGAATATTTAAAGATGAAAATTCTTTTTGAATGAGGTTATACATACCTTTCCCGGTAGAGTCTGTACAACTTACAATGGAAACCAGTCTTTCATAGATTTCACAACCCAAAACATACCTTATTACAATTGAACATTGATCTTGAACTGAAATATCCTGTGTAGTGTCCAATTGCACAGAAAATATTTCTGCTTTTTGGATTTCTTCCAGAATGGATGTTTTGATCAATTCTCTTATGATTTGCAATATTGAATTTACAGTTGTTTTAGATAATAAACTTACGAATGATCCAGATCTACGTTGTTGTCCTTTTTCATGGATATTTTTGCTTTTTTCGATGACCTCATTTAAATGTTCTTTTAAGTGTACATCATATTTACTTACTAACAATATTAATTCCAAAAAGTTACCATGGTCCAATGTGGGATCAGCTAAAGTATATGCAGCTTCATATTTCTTTCCTCTATAACTTAATCCACGTTTTCCAATAAGTTTTATAATGTCTATAATCACTTCTAATACTCGTCGTTTTTTCTTTATTTGCTGCTGTCTGATATTTAATGTAGATGAATGAAGCAAATTGGAAATGTCCTTTTGATTCTTGCACATAAAGTATGCTCTAACGGAATGTTCATGTTCACTGCTTACTTCATGCTCCTGAATTCGTTGATAAGTGTGCGAAAAGTCATTCATACCAAGAACAAATCGATTTTCGTGCTTTGCGTATACTAAACATACAGTACAAAACAACTTAAAAGTTTTTTCATTGTATGTTAGCCAGTTCCTTACTGTGCCATTTTTCATTTTGAAGGCTTTTTCGTGACTAAAAAACTCAATTAAAGCTGGTTGTATCGGATGAAATAAAAAAAAAATTGAATGTCGTACAAATTTGGCTTTTTAAAATAACTATCATAGTGACTATCAGTAATATTAATTGCGGATTGAAAGCTTGATTTTGCTTCGTTAGTTTTTGCAATGCTTTGAAAATTACAAGAAGTTGTTAAAGCAGTAGACATGGACGCTTGGTTTTCACCTTCGTTTTGTATTCTTGATTCAACTTGAGAACTTACGGATTCAGGAAACGAAACAATTTTTTCCGATAATTTCTTGAGATGGTTGCGGTTGACTAATAATAGAAGAAGAGGCTAGTTTTTCAAACATAAATTTTATGTTTTTTGACTTGTGTGCCTCAGCTTCCATTGCCTTCTTTCTCTTTTCGCGTAACTTCTCCGCTCCTCCTTTCAGTTTTTCTTTGTCCATTTTTAATGATTTATTATATGTATATATAATTTATTATAATACGGCGATAATGGATAACCCTAAACCATATATTTATTAAATTCTTTTTACAAATTTTGTTATTTTAATTACCTTAAGTCCGATCCGAATATTCAGGGTAAATATATAACACACGCAAAACACAAAGCACTTTAAGCCTGCTCTTACATAGTTTTATACGTTAAATTTCTGTGACCGAATGATTCCGTAGCCGTATGAAAACTAAATATTTCTAGTCGCTGGTGGTGCTTCCTTCTTTCTTTTTCAGTCAAAAATTTAATTTGTCCCTCTCATTTCATAAAATCGAATAGTAAGCAATCCACAGCGCGTGACGCGTGACTTATCTTAATTACCACAAAATAGACAAAACATAAAAGTGCGAGAGTTATTTATGGGCAGTCGGAAGAAGAAATATAGAAACTCAATTTTTTGCTGATTAATTATATAGACAAATGATAGTGTAAATTACAGAAAAAAATGCACAAAAATCTTTATTTTCGGTAAGTACATGTTTATGAAGATAGGTTGGTAGATCACTTAGACGTACTTTCAGCCACCGGCCCTGCGGGCCTCTGAACAGCCGGCCCACCGGGAAATTTCCCGGTTCGTCTTATGGCCCATCCGCCCCTGCTTGTCTCTACTTCAAATGGGCGAAATAATGTAGCTGTTACGCAATAGTTGTAGAAAAAACTATATACATCGTCAATTTATAATGTTTATAATCATCTAATGATTCTAGATATGCAAAGTTTATCTGGGCATCCAAGAATTGGCTAACAAAGGTTTCTATAGCAAAATGAAGCAACATGTGCGAAAAATTCCAATCTGTGAGTAGAATTGCAGTTTGTTTGCAAAATTCCGATTTATTTGCAAAATTCCGATTTATTTGCACAATTCCAAATTGTGTGTAAAATTCCAACTTGTTAGCAAAATTCCAATTTGTTTGGAAAATTCCAATTTGCTGGGAATTCCAAATTGTGTGCAAAATTCAGATCATGTGCAAATCTCCAATTTATTCGGAAAGCTCCAATTTTTGTGCAAAATTGTAGTTTGTATGCAAAGATTGAAAAAGTAGCAGCACTTAAATTATTTCGCTTAGAAGTGTGCAATCGCCATTTTCTCTTGCATATCACACGATACTTTTTCTACAACTATTTGAAGTACAAAACGTACACTTCACATCATGAATCTTTGGAAAATGCAAGAAAAGGATATCTCTGTGATGTCATCTTGATTATTAAAATTTCATTATTTCATTCAGTGAAAATACATACTACTACATTATTACCTGCTTCACTGAGTGAACTAATAGAGTCACTTACCTATCTCTATCTCAAATGAGTGAAATAATGTACCTAGCTGTATCAATGGTCGTAGAAAAAAAAATATTATTCACCAATTTATAATGTTTATAATTGTTTCTTGCTGGATTTTTTTAAAATCTGAGCTTCTGATAATGGTTTAACGAATGCTTCGATGGAGAAATTACGGAATCTGTGCACAAAATTCCAATCTGTGTGTGAAATTTCAGTTGTTTACAAAACTTCAATTGTGTTGCACGATGCCAAATTTTGTTTTGTTTTAAGGTTAAGTGGAAGAGCAGTAAACGTAGCCTGTTTGCTGAACTTTGCCCAAATAATATATTAATCTTTATTTAATTTATTTTGTATGTTCATTAATCAAAGACATTTTTAATTATTATTATTATTATTACAAAACTCCAATTTTTTGGACGACACTACACTTTGTGCGAACTCCAATTTGTGATGTCATCTGATTATTAGAATATCACCATTTTATCCAGTGAAATACTTATATTATTCACCTACTTCACTGTGTGAAATAATAGAGTCATTTACCTATCTCTACTTCAAATGAGTAACATAATGTACCTAGCTGTCCTAATGGTCGTAGAAAATATATAGACCTATATGCATCGCACCAACCTGAGCTTCCGAGAATGGGTTAACAAATGCTTCGATGGAAAAATTATGCAATCTGTGCGCAATATTGCATGCAAATTCCAATCTGTCTGTGAAATTTCAGTTTGTTTACAAAACTCCAATTGGTTTGCACGATGCCAAATTTTGTGTGAAACTCCAATTTGTTTACAAAATACCAAATTGCGTGCAAAATTCGAATCAGTGTGTGAAATTTCAGTTTGTTTACAAAACTCCAATTTGTTTGCAACATTCCACATTTTGGGCGAAACTCCAATTTTTTTGCAAAAACTCCAAATTGCGTGCAAAATTCCAACCTGTGTGTGAAATGTCAGTTTGTTTACAGAACTCCAATTTGTTTGCAACATTCCACATTTTGGGCGAAACTCCAATTTGTTTGCAAAATTCCAAATTGCGCGCAAAATTTCAATTTGTGTGTGAAATTTCAGTTTGTTAACAAAACTCAAATTTGTTTGCACGATGCCAAATTTTGTGCGAAACTCTAATTTGTTTGCAAAATTCCAAATTGCGTGGAAAATTTCAACCTGTGTGTGCCATTTCCGATTCTTTACAAAACTCCAATTTGTTTGGACGACAACAAACTTTGTGCGAAACTCTAATTTGTTTGCAAAATTCCAAATTGCGTGGAAAATTCCAACCTGTGTGTGACATTTCAGATTCTTTACAAAACTCCAATTATAGTTTGCACGATCTCAAATTTTGTGCGAAATTCCAATTTGTTTGCAAAATTCCAAATTGCGTGCAAAATTCTAAGCTGTGTGTGAAATTGCAATTTCTTTGCAAGATGGCAAATTTTGTGCAAAACTCTAATTTGTTTGCAAAATTCCAAATTGCGTGCAAAATTCCAATGTGTGTGAAATTTCAGTTTGTTCAATTTGTGTTGCACGATGCCAAATTTTGTTTTGTTTTAGGGTTAAGTGGAAGAGCAGCAAACGTAGCCTGTTTGCTGAACTTCGCTCAAATAATATATTAATATTTAATTTAATTTACTTTGTATGTTCATTAATAAAAGACATTTATTATTATTACAAAACTCCAATTTGTTTGGACGACACTATACTTCGTGCGAAACTCCAATTTGTGATGTCATCTTGATTATTAGAATATCACCATTTTATCCAGTGAAATACTTATATTATTCACCTACTTCAGTGTGTGAAATAATAGAGTCATTTACCTATCTCTATTTCAAATGAGTAACATAATGTACCTAGCTATCCTAATAGTCGTAGAAAATATATAGTATATACATCACCAACCTGAGCTTCCGAGAATGGGTTAACAAATGCATCGATGGAAAAATTATGCAATCTGTGCGTAAAATTACAAATTGCGTGCAAAATTCCAATCTGTCGGTGAAATTTCAGTTTGTTTACAAAACTACAATTGGTTTGCACGATGCCAAATTTTGTGCGAAACTCTAATTTGTTTGCAAAATTCCAAATTGCGTGCAAAATTCGAATCCGTGTGTGAAATTTCAGTTTGTTTACAAAACTCCAATTTGTTTGCAATATTCCACATTTTGGGCTAAACTCCATTATGTTTTCAAAATTCCAAATTGCGTGTAAAATTCCAACCTGTGTGTGAAATTTCAGTTTGTTTACAAAACTCCAATTTGTTTGCAACATTCCACATTTTGTGCAAAACTTTAATTTGTTTGTAAAATTCCAAATTGCGTGCAAAATTGCAATGTGTGTGAAATTTCAGTTTGTTAACAAAACTCAAATTTGTTTGCACGATGCCAAATTTTGTGCAAAACTTTAATTTGTTTGCAAAATTCCAAATTGCGTGCAAAATTCCAATGTGTGTGAAATTTCAGTTTGTTTACAAAATTCCAATTTGTTTGCAATATTCCACATTTTGGGCGAAACTTCATTTTGTTTGCAAAATTCTAAATTGCGTGCAAAATCCCAAACTGTGTGTGAAATTTCAGTTTGTTTACAAAACTAAGTACAATTTGTTTGGACGACACCAAACTTTATGCGAAACTCTAATTTGTTTGCAAAATTCCAAATTGCGTGGAAAATTCCAACCTGTGTGTGACATTTCAGATTCTTTACAAAACTCCAATTATAGTTTGCACGATCTCAAATTTTGTGCGAAACTCCAATTTGTTTGCAAAATTCCAAATTGCGTGCAAAATTCTAAGCTGAGTGTGAAATTGCAATTTCTTTGCAAGGTGCCAAATTTTGTGAGAAACTCCAATTTGTTTGCAAAATTCCAATTTGAGTGCAAAATTCTAATCTGTGTGGACATTCTAGTTTATTTGCAAAACTCCATTTTGCGTAGAAAATTTGTTTGCAAAATTGGAATTTAATTGTTTCTGAGTTGTTTGCCATTTTAATAAAACCGATATCTATCTACGGATTATCCATCAATTGCAGTGTTTGTACATACGGTAGCTGTATATTATAGCCATTTGTGAAACAAGTAAGAGAACAATGGTGATTATTTCATGCATAAGTGATATAATTACCCTTTTTCTTGAATGTTTCACAGGATAGGTACGTACCTATGTTTTTACAACCATTTGAAAAAAGTCTGTGACCAGTAAGTGTTAGCTTTTCGTACTAATTAAATTTTAACGTTAAAAATGTAAAAGATTGCATAAAAATTGTAATAGTAAAATTGTGATTAAAAATGTTTAATTTTAGTTAACAGAAGGTTGAAAATAACGAGCTTGCAGAATACAGGAAATCTGAGATTATTGGTGTGTTTTTGCTACAGTTAATGGGAAATTTTAGACTCCTCAATAAATCAATTAATTAAATTTATGGAACCGTTCCTATTAATCACAACGCTAGAGTTTGTGAGATTTGTTGAATCTGTTGTTTTTATAGTCTTAAATTACAACAGCCTAAATATTTTGCATCAAAACGTTATTCATAAATAGAAAAATAAACTTTTTAAAAATTGTAATAGATGCCTAAATGTGTCACAAGTGTAATAGACGTAACATTCCTGTCTGACCTTTTTATGTCAGTTGCGTAGGATATATTCACTAGAAAACCTCACAAAACGCATGAAAAGAACATTGCTGTACCCTGTACCGTTGTATTGTTTACTATTAAAACATCATTGCTTATTTCACCCAGTGAAATAATAACATCATTATTTCAGCGAGTGAAATAATAGAATCAGTTATCTCTAACTCAAATGAGTGAAATAATGTACCGGCCGTAGAAAAAATATACACATGTAGATTGCCATTGTAATTGTAGGTAGTACATATTCATGAAGAATTATATTATCCATGTTGGATTTTGTAACATCTAGGCGTCCTACAATACCTAGCTTAACAAATGCTTCCATGGAAAAATGACGAGCTTTGCTTACACGACTTGTAATAAATTTAGTTTTTCTTTTATCTTAAATCTTGATTAACCGTATGCTGAACTCGTTTGATAAAATGAACAGAATATGAGAAATGTTTGAACTTTTCCTCAACGCCTACATTGACATAAGACTGCCAATTCCAAAACAATTGTAACCACTCAAGCCGCCATTCATTTCTTTAATTTCAATAGCTCCGGAGCTCGTTCCCGCAGTCCCAAAGCCCGAAGCGCCCGAGCATCGGCCGCAGCCGCCTATGCAAATACGAGCGTACCTGGCAGTGCACACGATATCTATTCGGAACGTGTTGCATAGTACGTGAAATCGGCGCGGCCCAATCGCTGGCCGGTACCGGGCGGGGGGCGGGGTCTCCGCCGGACGCAGCCAATGACGCCGCCCGGGGGATACATTCGCGAGCAAAATTACACACCGAATGAAATTAGCTCCGAACTCTAGGATAATAATAGATCGCGTCGGGTCTGACTCATTCGCCGTGCGACACCTCCGTCGTGTGCTGCGTGGCTGCTTTTGCTGGACGTCGCCGAATGGCTTCGGTGGAAGCGGCGAGGGAGGCCAATTATGTAAATTTGTCGCTTATGGGACCACGGGCTACTGCCTCGCCTCCGCGGTCCAGTATGTAAGCAATAGCCTACAATATTGCTGGCATGCGATCGGTTTTCTTCCATAGAGTTACAAACTAAAACGAACGTGTCTCAATTAGAGGTTATTTTATTGAAAAGTTGTAGGTTATATTGCACAAGAACATGTCAAAAGACAAAATTACATCATATTAGGGGTTGCCATTTTCTCCCCAATCAAGCTGTTATGTCAGGAAAACTTGCTAATGCGGTGCTATTGGACATTCAAATTGTAAAAGATTTTTGTGGTGGAAAGTGTTTGAATTTAATTGATGTAGTAAGCTGATTAGAATCTTTAAAATTGTTTGGAATATAATTTTTCCTGTGAACTTAAAATATTGAACAAATTGACAACATTCTCTCATAACATTAAGTAAGTTGGATCATTATTATGTCAATCACAAAAGTGTAGTACAGTGACACGAACGTTTGTCACGTGTCATATAATTTTTGTTCCCTTATTGTTAATAAGCGGTTAAATTCTATATTCCACCAGTTTTTCACAGATCATTGCTTTCGAAAGTGTCACTGTTTCTGTTTGATATAATGTTGTCAAACAATGTCAACAGCAAGATAAAGGAACTTTCCCCATGTTTCTTCCTAAGTCCTTCTGTCCCATATATTTCGCCTTTACTACCACTTTTCAAAATTATATACCTAGCTCGAAAAACGTCCTTAAGTCTTTTCAACGTGGAATTTAAAAGGATGTTTAAAAAAAATCTCAAAATTCGAGATCGAACCTATGAGCAGCACAGGAAACACATTTTGCAGTCGGTTCTCGTCTCAAAATGCAGGATTGAACCAACGAGTACCACAGTGAAAAAATGTAGCAGTTGATTTTCGTTTCAAAATTCGAAATTGAACCTATGAACAACAAACTAAACAAATGTAGCAGTTGGTTCTCGTTTTAAAATTTGAAAGTGAACCTATGAGCAGCAGAATGTACAAATATTCCAGTTGACTCTTCTCCCAAGATTCGAGATTGAACCTATGCGTACCTACCTAGCACAGTGAAAAAACGTTTCAATTGGTTCTCGTCTCAGAACCGAAACGGAACCTATGAGCAGCAGAAATTTCGGAGTTGGTTCTCGTCTCAAAATTCGTGATTGAACCAACGAGCAGTACAGTTAAACATTTTCGCAGTTACCTCTCGTCTCAAAATTCCAAGCTGAACCTGTGAGCAACAGAATGAACAAATTTTACAATTGGTTCTCGTTTCAAAAGTCGAGATTGAATGTATGAGCAGTACAAGGAAAAATGTCGCAGTTATATCTCATCGTAAAATTCGAAACTGAACCTATGATCAACAAAATGACACAAATTTACAGTTTGGTTTTCGTCTCAACATTTGAGATTGACCCTATGAGCTGCAGAGGGAACAAGTTTCCCAGTTGATTCTCGTCTCGAAATTCTAAATTAAATCTATGAGCAGCACAAGGAACACAGTTCTCAGTTGCTTTTCGTATGAAATGAAATTAAACTAACGATCAGCACGGGGAGACCATTTCGCAGTTGGTTCTCATCTCAAAATGCAGGATTGAACCTATGAGCAGCATAGGGAACAAATTTCGTAGGCGCTTCTAGTCTCCAAATTTGAAACTGGTGAGAAATAGAATGAAGACATTTTACAGTTGGTTTTCGTATCAAAAGTCGCGATTGCACCAATCAGCAGCACAGAGAATCAATTTCGCAGTTGATTGTCGTCTCAAAAGTTGAGGTTGAACCTACGAGCAACACAGTGATAAAATTTCGAAGTTGATTTTTGGTTCAACATTTGACACTGAACCTATGAGCAACAGAATGAACAGGTTTTAAAGTTGGATCTCGTCTCGAAATTCGAGATTGAATCTATGAGTAGCAGTGAAAAAACCTTGCAGTTAGTTATCGTCTCTGAACTGAAACTGAACCTATGAGCAGCAGAATGAACAAATTTCGCAGTTGGTTCTCCTCTTACAATTCGTGATTGAACCAACGAGCAGCACAGTGAAAACATTTTTGCAGTTGGCTCTCATCTCAAAATTCGAAGCTGAACCTATGAGCAACAGAATGAACAAATTTAAAGTTGGTTCTCGTCACAAATGTCCAGGTTGAACGTATGAGCAGCACATGGAAAAAATGTGGCAATTAGTTCTCGTCGCAAAATTCTAAACTCAATATATGAGCAGCAGAATGAACAAAATTTACAGTTGGTTCTCGTTTTAAACTTTGAAACTGAACCTATGAGCAGCAGAATGCACAAATCTTCCAGTTGGCTCACCTACCGAAATTCGCAGTTGAACCTATTAGCAGCACAGTGAAAAAACTTTGCAGTTGGTTCGCGTCTCAAAACTCGAAGCTGAAGCTATAAGCAACAGAATGAACAAATTACAGTTGGTTCTAGTCTCAAAATTCGTGATTGAACCAACGAGCAGCACAGTGAAATCTTTGTAGTCGGCTATCGTCTCAAAAAACTCGAAGCAGAACGTATGAGCAACAGAATGAACAAATTACAATTGGTTCTCGTCACAAATGTCCAGGTTGAATGTATGAGCAGCACATGGACGAAATGTCGCAATTAGTTCTCGTCGCAAAATTCGAAACTCAACATACGAGCAGCAGAATGAACAAAATTTACAGTTGGTTCTCGTTTTAAACTTTGAAACTGAACCTATCAGTAGCAGAATGCACCAATCTTCCAGTTGGTTCTCCTCCCGAAATTCGCAGTTGAACCTATTAGCAACACAGTGAAAAAACTTTGCATTTGTTTCTCGTCTCAAAATTCGTGATTGAACCAACGAGCAGCACAGTGAAAAATTTTCTCAGTTGGCTCTCGTCTCAAAATTCGAAACTCAACATATGAGCAGCAGAATGAACAAAATTTACAGTTGGTTTTTGTCTCAAAATTTGAGATTGGTCTTATCTTATGAGCTACACAGAGAACAAGTTTCGCAGTTGTTTTCCTCTCAAAATTCGAAATTGAACGTATGAAAGCGCAAGGAACAAGTTTCGTAGTTGATTGTGTCTCAAAATTCGAGATTGAATCTATAAGCAGTACAGGAAACATATTTCAAAGTTGGTTCTCGTCTTAAAATTCGATATTGAACCTATGAGTACCGCAGGGAAGAAATTTCGCAGTTACTTTTCGTTTTAAAATTTGAGATTGAATCAACGAGCAGCATGGGGAGCACATTTCGCAGTTGGTTCTCCTCTCAAAATGCAAGACTGAACCTATGAGTAGCACAGGGAACAAATTTCGCAGTCGGTTGTAGTCTCAAAATTCGAGATTGAGCCAATGAGTACCACAGTGAACAAATTTCGCAGTTCTAACATCAAAATTTAAAACTGATAAGAAATAGAATTAACACATTTTTGAGTTAGTTCTCGTCTCAAAAGTCGAGATTCGACCAACCAGTAGCACAGGGAATACATTTCGCAGCTGATTCTCATTTCAAAATTAGGCATTGAACCAATTAGCAGGACAGTGAAAAAAAATACAATTAGTTCACGTCTCAAAAGTCGAGGTAGAACCAACGAGAAGCACAGTGAAAACCATCCGCAGTTGCTTCTCGGCTCAAAATTCGAAACTAAACCTATGAGCAACAGAATAAACACATTTTACAGTTGGTTCTCGTCTCAAACGTCGATATTCAACCCATGAGTTTCACAGGGAACACACTTCGCAGTTGTTTTTCATTTCAAAATGTGAGATTGAACCAACGAGCAGCACGAGGAGCACATTTCACAGTTGGTTCTCATCTCAAAATACAAGATAGAATCTATAACCAGCACAAGGGACAAATTTTGTAGGCGATTCTCGTCTCAAAATTCGAGATTGAATTGATGAGTACCAGAATGAACACTGTTCGCAGTTGTTTTTCGTTTCAAAATTCGAGGTTAAACCTATCGCCAGCACAAGGGAACAAATTTCGTATTCGGTTCTAGTTTCAAAATTTGAGATTGAACCAACGCGCAGCACAAACAAAAATCGCAGTTGATTCTCGTCTCAAAAATTCGAGATTGAACCTATGAGCAGCACAGGCAACACATTTCACAGTTTTTGTCTCAAAATGTGAGATTGAACACCCTAACATTGTCACATTATTATTGTTGTATAATTTTTTGCCGCCCTTACGAAAACCATTGCGCACATGGCACATCGATAGTTAGGTACGCCACTGCTTTTCAGGTAGCTCTCTCTTAGCAATTTTCTCAAAATTATATAAGTTCAGAATGTTCAGAGTTCTACATAACTAACCATTGTTTTAAAAACCTCCTGGTAATTGACTCTACTGCAGAAGCTTCTGGAACCTCCTTTTTGAAACGTAACTTTTCGATTGTTTCATTTTTCTTCTTCTTCTTGCGAGTAATTACTTTGTCAAGATTGAAAGGAATATCTTTTTGGACGGCAGATACTTTTGGATGGTATTCAAACTATAATCAACTAGAATCAATACAAATAAATGTAAAACCACGAGAGATATCTTCAGATACACATCATTCCGGGAAAAGTTGAACACAAGGGTGGTTATGGTAGGCCCAAGAGAGATAGTTGGGGTGGCTGGGGTACTTAATAAAGATTGACAAAGGCAGAACAGTGAAAAAAGTGTTTGAAGCAGGACCAAAACGCAAGAACTAAAAAGGGAGGCTGAGAAAAAAATATATAAAGTGGGAGGAAGTACGTTCAAAAGCAAATGATAAAAGGGTCTGGAAAGAAGTGTGCAAGACAAGGCCACACCCATGAATGTAACAACTAACTCAAACAGCCTTACACCGCAAGACATGATTATATGGCTGTAGTCGAGGTAATATGAAAGTCTAATAAAGCTAGTAGCGCTGGCGAATCAACTTGATTTTGGAGTAATTTGTAAAGGAAAGTTAGGCTGAGCAGTACACTAGACTTCGACTCAAGGAAAAGATATCAAACCTTGATAAAAGGTGCATGTGATAATAGCCTTTTTTAGGATAAAACGCGTCTACTTTGAATGATAGAAGATTGAAAAATTTCCTTTGGATGTGTTCCAAGGCAACTTTGTGGCACTTATAATAAGGGTATCACAGTAAAGCCCCGTACTCTAATTTAGTAAGAACGAATAGTACAGAGTCTTGAGAGGCATAGTTTTGGAAAAACAATCAATTTCTATATATAATTCTCAGTATTCGCATAGCAGACCTGGGAATGTGCTCGATATGCCGATGGAAGGTTAGCTTTGTATTGAAATGCACTACAGTATCCTTAGTAGAGTGATATTTCCACGTCAAGACATGTGAATATACACTAGGTTGAAAGCAGGCGGTGAATATGATTATTTTGCATTTGGATGCGTTAGGGCTCAAGATATTTGAGTTGGAGTTGAAGCTGGAGACAGTCAGCAGTGCTGTTGACATTAGCAAATATTTGTAGGTCATTGGCAGAGGAGTTTTCTACAAAATATGACTTTGGTAAGCTCATTAACAAACAACAAAAAGCAGGGCATCAGATCAGATCCCTGGGGAACACCAGATGTTGTTAAAAACGATTTAGAGCTGTGTCCGTTATAATGAACATATTGAGGTCGATTTTAAGACAGGAAGTGAAAAACTGCAGTAACGGATTTAATAAAACCGAATTTATGTAGTTGGGTAGCGATAATATCGGGTATTTAAATAAATTATACACTAGAATGCTGTGGCTCCACATAAACATCATGGAGCCACAGCACTTTATAGGTATAATTTAATTGAACACCAGTAATTACTTATGATCTATGCGATCAAACGTTTTGGCGAAATCGGTACATATCACATGACCTGTCCTTGACTGTCAATAGTATTCGCAACATACTGAGTGAAGTAAACTCGGTAGATTGATTATTGTTTATTGATAACTAGATATACGGTCATAGGAAGGACATTTTTTCAAATTGGGTCAGGTTGCCTTACGAATCCGCTAGTCCTGATTTTCTACTTGTTTTCACCCCCCCCCCCAATTTAGTTTTCAGTTTTATAATTTTTTTTGAATTTTTCCAGGACCTGGGTCGATCAGCAGAGTGGACTCGATGTTAAATGGCAGATATAATTCTGAATCCCCCACAAAATTCAAAATTATTTAAGATTTAACTAGTATTTTATATGTTTAAGTTACTGGGGATTTGTGTTTCGCTTTATCTCAAATGTTTTCCCTCTTGTCAACACTTGTCAATATTGACAAATGAGAATTACATCTAACAAACAGTAGAACACATTTGATACATTGTTAAAAGCAATCGGAAAGCCCTGTATCTTGTAGATTAGCGAAATGACCATCTCATCTTCATAAAAAGAAACAAAAATTAGATACATTGTAACTGACAGCGATAAGAGAGGAATAGACGCCTTCAAAATGTTCCATGAACTAATACGTCGATTTTAGAGTAAATACAGTCAGAAGAGCGTCTTTCATCCATCGTATACACAAAGATTATCCAAGTCTTGGATCCTATTGCCAGAAGAACTGGGAACCAAGTAGGAATCCATTGTTCAAGGGAAACCACTTGGCAAAAGGCGAAGAGACAGATCCCCTGAACGATGGTTTGATATCACACGGAGAGACTTGGACGAACCAGTTTCACTTCACCTGCCAAACGACTGCAACTGCAACAAGGTTGATGGATGCATAATGGACCACAACTCATCAATCACGACGTAATGATGAGAGCACTGGATAACTGTCGCATTCTTCTACAATTACTTCTTGTCTCATGCAGAACATGCTCATACTCGTAGAAGACCACAAACAATGTAGACCCACAGTATCACCGATTGACGAAATCATGGTTTAATAATTTTAGAAATGCGGCAGAAAGAGAAGAAGAACCTTGAAGAGAATGGGAAGCTCTTTGCCCGTAACTGGGGCGTTCACTTCTTTTTGTACTACATAAGTGTTCTGAGCAACAAATTTTAGGTGATTTTACAATGAGTTAAATAGAGTCGGGGGAGATAAAAACCGCACAAATAAATAGTTGTGTTTACAATGGGTTCGGTAGTAAAATAAAACAGCCAAATTTTCTCTTCAGATACCGAATTATAGAATGAGCAATGCATGTGATGTGACTTTTCGTTAGTATAATTAACTAACTTCTTCAGACATGTTAAACAGAATTACACCTAGAAATGAGGGAAATAGGTGAGAATAATTAAAAAAATGTAAACTAAAAATCTCTTACCAATTCATTGTAGTTGAATGCTGTTTTGGAAGGAATTAACACTCCCCCTCGTAGTTTTTAAATGAAACATGTAGATGATCAAATATTAAGAAAACTTCACAAATTAATTTGCTAAACCAGCTTGACTTTTATCAAATTAGATCCGAGGGCTGCCAACTGGAAAAATTCCCATTAGTTAAAATGTTTAATAGTTAGAAGATATTTCAACAACTAAAACTCAAGGTGAATATTAAAAATATTAATTTATTCTGATTAAATAATAATAAAAATGTTTTAATGATTGTAAAAGTTGTGTTAGAGAAGGTTATAGTAAATAGAACGCAATTTTTCAATGTCAGTTTTGTCAGTTTTAATTTCAGTCATTTCATAAACTAAACGTTCTTCTAGGTTGTTTTTTCTTTGCAAAACTTTAGGCGAGCTAAAATTAAAATTGTGATAATTTTCAAAGGCGTGGTCAGACAACGCAGTATTAGCTTTGTGCGGGGTCGAATACTTTTTTTTTATAGACGTTTTATGTGAGATATTCTTTTTTAAGGTTTTGTTTAGTTTGACCAATGTAATTGGCATCACAATTGTTACAATTGATTTGGTATACTATATTTTATTCACAAAAAATATGAGTTTTATCTTTTAAGTTACAAAAAAATGATGTCCTATAGTATTATAATTTTTAAAAGATACATTGTAGTTACAGTTTTTTTAAATTTTACTTAAATTTTGCGATAATTTTGGTATGTAAGGAATCGATATGTAATTTGAATTTTGAGTATATTTTTTCTCATTACTATTGGCTGATAGGACTGTTTAAAAAATAGTCACTTATAATACAATGAGTAGTCAAAGTTATGTCGACTATTTTTGTGGTGGTGTCACGAATGTCCATTGCGCTTTGGTAGGATTAGGACGAGTGCGATAGCACGAGTCCTAATTCCAAGCGCAATGGACATGAGTAGTGATACCACCGCAAAAATAATCTACTTAACTTTGACTAAGAATGGTATTCGAGAGACTATTTAATGAACCAAACCTTTTTCAAATTAGTTTTCAGTAAATCTAGCAACAAACTACGCAATTTCTATAGTAACAGAACACTAATATTGATTTTTTTTAATAAAAATCACATTTGTTTAAAATAGTCACTTGAATACCTTCTAGGAAGATATATCCGCTGATATTTTTTTGATTGGTCAAGAACCGTCAGAATTCTGGATTTTAATTGGTCACTTTTTGACAGATGACAGGTGAATTGAATAGTCTATATAATTATTATCTTCCCATTTTTTTAAAATTTTATTATTGAAATTTTGAATTCTGTCAGTTGGGTCCTTATCAATTTTACTACTCGTATAAGTTTCTGTGTCATCTAAAAGGTTTAGCATTTTACTATTGTAATCAGTTTTGTTGATAATGACTGTAGTGTGTGTTTTATCTGCCTTGGTTATTATTATGTTTTTCTCAAAAATGTTTTAGTATTGTCAATTTTTTTAAGCAAAATATTATTTTTAACGTTATAGGGATTTATTTTTTTTTATTTTGCTAGTTAGTAAAAGTATTGCAAACAGAAGCCCTTATTATAGTTTGATTGTTCAAATTGCTAATACCATTTTCAATATTTACCATACATTTCTCATTTGGAATTTTATTATTAGGGTTATATACGTTAAAGTTTGGTCGAAGTTTAAAAACATCTTCAACGTCTTGTGCTAGTTTTACATTAGTTAAATTTTTAATCCAAGTTTTGGTTTCTTTTGAATTGTTACAGCCATCGGATTCAATTGGTTTTGATAATTTTTCTTCTATGTTTTTTTCTAATATTATTTCTAAATTTATTAATTTGTAAAGTTTATTGGCAAATAAATGATATTATTAAATTTTTAGGAACATCAGTTGCAAGAGTTTTGTGACAATAAATAACTTTTTGTCTTAGGTAATTTAAATAACTGTAAGCATCATTTAAAATTAATGATAGAATCTTTCTAATAAAGTTACTTTTGAAATTATGAAATTTATGATAATTTTTAAAGTTTCTAAATTGAATATTATCAAACTTTTTTGGTATCAATTGCAAATGCTTACATTTTTTAATAAATTCTATCCCTTCGTTCACTTTTACAATGGTTAAACCAACTTTATTTAAAAAGCGGAAAGATTTTTCAAATTTGCCGCCATAGAATGTCTTGTTGATTGACAATTGGGGTTGTTCCATTTAGGTATTTTGTTATGTAGATAAAATTAGTAAATAAGTTAGTCCCCTTCCTTATGGTTCGTTAAAGTTTCAAATAAATTCGTAGTACAAATACGGCGGTCAGTAGGTTATGTTTACAATGGGTTCGGAAGTAAAATAAAACAGCCAAATTTTCTCTTCAGATACTGAATTATATAATCAGCAATGAATGTGATGTGACGTTTCGTTAGTATAGTTAACTAACTTCTTCAGACGAAACAAGTAACATGTTAACAGATAAATAGTTGTTTCAATACCTGCTTTGACCAGACCATTTCTTCCAACTATGCTCTACGCGCTACTACAGTTGTCGCGCGAAATCTTGGCGAAACAGTGACCGGTGGAGGATGCAGCTATATTTTTTGGAAATGGTACAAACCAGTACAAGATTTAGTGCTTAATTAATTTAATTGCTAATACAAACATCTATGCTAATTGGCACTCTTGTGGCAGGATTTTGCGCAAGAACAGTACTCAAGATCGAGATTAAACTAAAATGTTAGTTGGTGTCCAACAAAAAATAATCAGTTCGATTTAGAAACAAAACGGGTAATTCCTATTTGTAAATATATTAATATATTTATTTTGTAATACATGCGTTTGAGCCTGTAGCTATTTGCTTATCATCTGTCTGGTATTTAGCAACCCCAAACGTTAGGGTGCAACCCAGCTCGTGGGTGCTTTGTCCTGAAAAAAATAAAATTAAAGATAAACAGTTGTGCACTTAATTGCATGTCATGTTTCGACAGTTGCTTAAAATAATGCCTTTTGACTGGTTTTCCTAAAAACTAAAAAAATAGTTGCTAGTCTACATTTTATCTAAATTTTGAAGTCTTTTTTCTATTACTGGGAATATTCTATAATGGACGTATACCATTTTTTCCGTTTGTTAGTTAATAAATTAGTAGTTATTGAGAAAAATGTACGACAATAAAGTCGCTTGCCGCGATGGACTGCAGTAAATTTGCTGTCCATTCATAATTCATTCTAATTCTGTCGTAGGACGCACCCACTCTTTTGCTATTCAAAACGAGTAGATACTAAAGGTTTGCACTAGCTTGCATATTGACTTCTGCAGATTGTTTTAATTTGCTGCTTAAGGTTGTAAAGTTCCTGCGTGCTAACTAAATAGAAGTGTGATTTGATACAGTAATACCAAACCGAAACATTTGTAAATTCAATAAGGGAATATAATTCACATTTTTTTATTAAATCTGTTGAAAAACTTAAAAATTGTTACAAGTAAAATGTTCACTAGCTATACGACGGTATTCTAAGCTTTAGATTGCCAATCATAGCAGTTCGTTTTTCAAATACATATTGGCTTACATCGACGACTATCACTTAACAAGAATCGACAGCTTCGAATGAATGGGAATATGACATATACGACCATGTTTGTCCTGCTTTTTAGCAGTACGTGAAAAATATTAAAGATTTATGGCCAATTTTCAGCTCACTTACGAAAGGTGCAAAAATATTAGAAGACACTAAATTCTAAGGAAGTACATGAGACAGCAGAATCATTAAAAAAAAGGGAATGTTGAACTAGAATTAGAGGATAAGCAAGCAGCATACGAAGCCAGTAGACAAACAAGGGAGAACATATTAATCGTAAGAAACATTATGGAAAAAGAAGCGAAAAAAGAGAGCAATATTGCACATTAGATGTAAGAAGAAGGTCAAAAATATTGCAGCAGCAAGAATTCCACCTGCAGTTCGTGGATAAAAAGAGGTTGTCGATACAGTAGATCTGTAGTTTCATATTAGAAAGAATTAAAGTAGAAACATAATGTAATTGATTCCCTTTCTCCTAGCATTGAGTTAGAAGAAAAACTATGGGAACTTTAAATTACCTTCATATATCTTTGAAGAAGACGATATATCCAAACTGAAGAGGTCTAACGTATGGAAAGAGAAGTTATTTTATTAATAAGAACGGCAGATCGTCATTCACAACCGTATGGACGGAAAATATGATGTATGGTAACAAGACTACAATGACTCAGTTGAAATCACGCTGAAAGTGAATACTTATCAGTTGTGAGTAAATAATAATCTTTAATAAGTGGTAAAATAGCTTTCCCTGTGATATAATTTGATTAAATAAATCATAATATTGATCTGTTGAATATACAATAGAATTTATCATTTATTCTAACGTTGAATCAGCGAGTGAGTGATTGTGCCAATGAAGTTATCTCTATTGGAGAAAATATAAATATTTTTGCAAAGTTCTACAATGAGCTTTTGCTGTAGCGACAGCCAGTAGGCAGGTTCACAACGGAAAACAGCGTTAAGATCAAGTACCTATGAACTACAGCAAAAATAAAATTTTTATTTGGATTTCAATGTGTGGTGATTAGAGAGTGTATTTTTTTTATAATTTTGACACTTTAGGCATTTATATTTGGAAATTAATATTTTGGATGTAGATGGGTAATATTTAATTGTAATAAGACATTAAATTTGAATTTTGAAACTTAGTTGAATTTTATTAAGTGCTAAGTCAAATTGAATTATCTTGTCATTATTTTAAAAACTATAAAAATATTTTAAAGGTACTTGAAAACATATCTTATTAAAGTAATAAGACTATAGTGTTGCTAATTACTGGTTATAAATATAAAAGGTCAGATAAGGAAGATTTTTTATTGTGAACATACCCATTCGAGTGAGAGGAAAGTTTTTCATCGCGGATAAGAAAAAGCACTATTAGTATACCGCAGTAATAATTGAAACAGATGATCAGGTATCATAATCGATATTCATAATCCATGTGGCAACACAAAGCTCTGGCTTATCGCCAAGTAGAATCTCAAGGCATATCGTTAACGATAGAAATATCACTGAGCAGGATTATGTTTATAGACGAACATGCTATGACCTACAACAAGCCATATACAATTTAAATACTATTTCCAATAAATATAATTGCACAATTGGAAAAGAAAAAAAAAACTAAAGTGTTGGCTCTTAAGGGTAGACATAATAAGATGAAAAATGTGGACTGATAAGGTCTCTTTCGAACAAATGTGACACTTCAAATAGTTAGGCTGCGAACTCTTCTTTGATCTCGACAAAGATATTAACAAATTAGCAACGTTTTATAGAATGCGTGGGAAAATTAAGAGATCAATAGAGACACCAGGTAGAAAAAACGTAGCAGTGACCTTATTAGAACAGGAGCGACCGAAATGAAGTTTCTAAGAGCAGTGCCATGTAGATCAATGGCAGATCATATACGAAATGAGCAGATAAGGAAATAATTTAATATAGAAGATAAGATTGAAAAATGCAGAGGAAAATTGGAAGAACTTCTAAAGGACTAACTAAACCAGAAATACAACACAATTCCAGAGGTAAAAAGAGTATTGGAACATTTAAAAAGACGCGGACTTGGTATTTGAAGGATACCATGACGATGACGAGCATTCACCTACTATTACAGAGCTCAGGACTGTTTAGATCACTGCTACTAGTCAAGGAAGTCGGCAGTGGGAAACGCTTCCAATCTGCAGTCACCATTCTCTAGATTCCGCTGGAAAATACCTTGTTCTGCACTATTATCGAAATTTCCACATAATATGCAACTGTATTACGCCTATAATTAAATCATATCGTGAGCCACATTACTGTCCTTTTCTCCTACGACTCTTTTGAATAATACAACGTCTGCTGTGTGACCAGAAGAAGTTCAAATTTAAATTGCCTTCTTCCTCCTCTTCTTTCACTGCATTATCCGTTCGAAATGTTGGCTATCATCATGGTTTTATGGACGAAAAAGTTCAAAAGTTCGGCGAAGGTAAAGCTGAACCATTTCCTTAGATTCAGAAGATTCTTCTACAAGATCATTTTCTTCCCTCCCCTTTTCCTTGGATGGGTACTTCCGGCATGATATTTGTGCACATTATTAATCTTCTTATTCTTCTTCATCTTCTGCCACTCGACATAAGATTCTTCTCCTACAGGGTTTTCTTCTTCTCTCCACCTTTCCTTGAATCAAAACTTGTAGGACAAAATTTGTGTACATTTCTCATGACGCCTCCTTCTCTTCATAGTGTTTAATAGCTGCCTTTGGTAACACCTTTTTCAAAGGAGTTTGTCGTGGGTGATGTGATCCACCCACGCGATTCTGAATAAACGACGGCGGGTTCACATCTCGAAGGTTTCTCCTCTCATCTCCGTATCATCAAATACGATCCAAGCTTCAAATACATGTTATACAATAATGTTGTTTTTCTTCTTGTCCTTATTCTTATGTTACGCAACAGAAGATTTTTCTGCTACAGGGTTACTTCTTCCCTCTACCTTTCCTTGGATCAATACTTGTAGGACGAAATTTCTGCACATTTCTCATGACGTTTCTTCCGCTTCATAGTGTTTAATAGCTCCCTTTAGTAAATCCTTTTTCGAAGGAGTTTGTTGTGGGTGATGTGATCTACCCATGAGATCCTGAGTAAACGACGGCGGGTCCACATCTCGAAGGTTTCTCCTCTGATCTCAGTATTGTCAAATATGATCCAAGCTTCAAACGCATGTCATACAGTAATGTTGTTTTTCTTCTTGTCCTTCTTCTTCTGTCACGCGACGGAGGATTCTTCTCCTACAGGGTTATCTTCTTCCCTTCACCTTTCCTTGGATCAATACTTGTGTACATTTCTCATCACGTTTCTTTGGCTTCATAGTGTTTAATAGCTCCCGTTGATAACATCTTTTTCGAAGGAGTTTGTCGTGGGTGATATGATCCACCCACGAGATCCTGAGTAAAGGATGGTGGGTCCACATTTCGAAGGCTTCTACTCTCATCTCCGTTCGTTAAATATGATTCAAGCTTCAAAGCCATGTAATACAGTAATGTTGTCCTTCTTCTTGCCTTCTTCTTCTGTCACGCAACAGAGGATTCTTCTCCTACAGGGTTATCTTCTTCTTTCCACCTTTCTTTGAATCAATACTTGTAGAACGAAATTTGTCCACATTTCTCATGACCTTTCTTACGCTCCATAGTGTTTAATAGCTCTCTTCGATACATCTTTCTCGAAAGAGTTTGTCGTAGGTGATATGATCCACCCATCCTGAGTAAACGATGGTGGGTCCACATTACGAAGGTTTCTACTCTCATCTCCGTTCGTTAAATATGATTCAAGCTTCAACGCCATGTAATACAATAATGTTGTCCTTCTTTTTGCCTTCTTCTTCTGTCACGCGTCAGATGATTCTTCTCCTAGAGGGTTATCTTCTTCCCTTCACCTTTCCTTGGATCAATACTTGTGCACATTTCTCATGACCTTTCTTGCGCTCCATAGTGTTTAACAGCTCTTTTTATAACATCTTTCTCGAAAGGGTTTGTGGTGGGTGATATGATCCACCCACGAAATCCTGAGTAAACGATGGTGGGTCCACATTTCGAAGGTGCCTACTCTCATCTCTGTTCGTTAAATATTAATCAAGCTTCAAAGCCATGTAATACAGTAATGTTGTCCTTCTTCTTCCTTCCACCTTTCCTAGGATCAATACTTGTAGGACGAAATTTGTGCACATTTCTCATGACGTTTATTCCGCTTCAGAATGTTCAACAGCTCCGCTCGGTAACTAATTTTCCGAAGGAGTTCTTCATGGGTGATGTGATCCACCCACGAGATCCTAAGTAAATGATGATGGGTCCACATCTCGAAGCTTTCTACTCTCACCTCCGTATCGTAAAATATGATCCAAGCTTCAAACCGATGTCATACAGTAATGTTGTTTTTCTTCTTGTCCTTCTTGTTCTGTCACGCGACAGAGGATTCTTCTCCTACAGGTTATCTTCTTCCTTCCACCTTTCCTTGGATCAATACTTCTAGGACGAAATTTGTTTACATGACGTTTCTTCTGCTTCAGAGTGTTCAACAGCTTCCTTTGGTAACTCATTTTTCGAAGAGTTTCTCATGGGTGAAGTGATCCACCCACGAGATCCTGTGTAAACGACGGTGGGTCCACCTCTCGAAGGTTTCTACTCTCATCTCCGTATCGTCAAATATGATTCAAGCTTCAAAGCCATGTCATACAGTAATGTTGTTTTTCTTCTTCTTATGTCACGCGACAGAGGATTCTTCTCCTACAGGGTTATCTTCTTCTCTCCACCTTTCCCTGGGTCAAAACCTATAGGACGAATATGTACACATTTCTCATGACGTTTCTTTCACTTTTTAGTGTTCAACAGCTCCTTTTGGTAACTCCTTTTTCGCTGGAGCTCGTGGTGGGTGATATGATCCACACACGAAATACTTACTAAACGACGGTGGGTTCACATCTGGAAGATTTCTACTAGCATTTCCGTATCGTCAGATATGATCCAAGCTTCAAACCCGTGTCGTACAGTAATGTTGTTTTGCTTCTGACCCTTTTTCTTCTTATGTCACGTGACAGAGGATTCTTCTTCTATAGGTTATCTTCTTCCCTCCACCTTTCCTAGGACCAGTACTTGTTGGACAAAATTTGTGCAGATTTCTTATAACGTTTCTTTCGCTGCATAGTTGCTAAACAGCTCCCTTTGGTAACACATATTCTAGGAAGCTTCTCGTGGGTGATGTGATCTATTCACGAGATCTTGAGTAAACGCGGTGGGTCCACATCTGTAAGGTTCCTATTCACATTCCCGTATCGTCAGATATGATCCAAGTTTCAAAGCCGTATAATACAGTAATATGGTTCTTCTTCTTCTTCTTCTTCCTCAGTCTTATCGGCTTCTGATGTTGGCTATTCGTATGGCTATGCGGACTACAGTAACAGCGATAGGAAAAAGTTATAATGTTCGGCGAAGGTAACGCTGAACCATTTTCTCGTATTCAGGAACCAGAAGATTCTTCTTCCACAGAGTGACCTTCTCCACTTCACCTTGATGAATATTTGTAGGATGGTATTTGTGCAATATTTGTGCACATTCCTCATGACGCTTCTTCCGCTTAATAGTGTTCAACAGCTCCATTTGGTAACTTATTCTTCGACGGTAGGTCCACATCTCAAAGGTTTCTACTCTCATTTCAGTATTGTTAAATATGATTCAAGCTTCAAAGCAATGTAATACAGTAATGTTGTCTTTATTCTTCTTCTTTTTATACTGTCACGCGACAGAGGATTCGTCTCTTACTCTTGGATCAATACTTGCAGTATAAAATTTGTGCACATTTCTTATGACCTTTCTTCCGCTTCATAGCGTTCAACAGCTCCCTTTGGCAACTCATTTTTCAAAGGAGCTCCTCAGGGGTAATCTGATCCACTCACGAGATCCTCAGTAAAGAACGGTGGGTCCACATCTTAAAGGTTTCTACTGGCATCTCCGTATCGTAGATAATACAGTAATATGGTCCTTCTTCTTCTTCTTCCTCTGCCTTATCGATTTTGAAGATTGCATATTACTATGGCTATTCGGATTTTGGTAAGAGCGATACGAAAAACTAAAATGTTCGGCTAAGGTAATGCCGAACCATTTCGTCAGGTTCAGGGGCCAGAAGATTCTTCTCTTACGGGGTCATCTTCTTCCCTCCACCTTTTTTATGAATACTTGTAGGACGGTATTTGTACACACTTCCGTTGACTCTTGTTCCACACACAATTGTGCGCAATAGGCCCCTTTGGTAACTCAATCTTCGAAGAACATCCTAGTTGTTGACGTGATCCACCTATGAGATCCTGAGTAGACGACAGTAGGTCCACACCTCAAAGGCTTGTATTCTCCTCTCCGTATCTTCAGATGCTGGTTATCAGCATGGCTATGCCGACTTTAGTAACACCGATACGAAAAAGTTTTGCAGAAGTGAAACCCAATCACTTCCTCAGGTATTCAAGCCGGGAGATTCCTCCCCTAACTTGTCGTGCCCTCTTCTTCAGTCTACCTTTAGTTGGATGGATACTTGTAGAAGGAGATATTGGTGTAAATTCCTCATGACATGATCCATGTATTCGAGCTTCCTCTGCTCCTCGTTGGTGACGTGCTCCATTATTTTGTCCTTATTTTCAGACATGATTCAAGATTCGAAGCCGTATAATAGAGTTTTTCCTTCCTACGCCTTGTTTATTCCGAATGTTGGAGCTCAGCATGGCTATACGGTCTTTGGTAACAACAATACCTAAAAGTGCTGCAAAGGTAATGCTGAAGCACTTCCTTAGGTTCTCGAACTACGAGATTCTTCTTTTACCGAGTCCTTTTGTTCTCTGTCCTTTTTGTTGGATAAATACCTGCAGGAGGCGATATTGGTGTAGATTCCTCATGACATGCTCCAAGTATTTGAGCTTTCTTTGATCCTCATTGGTGACATGATCCACCCACACGATCCTAAGTAGATGATGGTTGGTTCATTCTCTTGTCCTTATCTTCAGATATGGTCCAAGTTTTTGCGCCGCATAATAGAGTCTTCATTTTCTTCTTCTTCTTCTTCTTCTTCTTCTTCTTCATCTCCTTAGTTTAGGCTACTATATAAGGTGTACTTGAGACTATGAGACTTCTTTAGAAGCGGTCAGGGCAGGTGGATAACTTAGGCCGTTGAATTGAAAGAGAAAAATACCTTCTTGTACACAGAGTAACATGTGTTTATGTTCCTATATGGTATTCATGTATATCATTCAAAGTCTTTCTTATACACTTTAGCGATTTGCATATTGATTATTAATATGTAATATCTTTACATCCTTTTAATGCGTATTCAATATTTGTTGATGGATCTTCAGTTCCAAATTCTAGCCGTTAGATTATATAACACATATATTATTGCCGGAGAATGACAATCAAGAAAACGGCGGCTTACTATGTCAGGAACAATAATTGGCGCAAGACCCTCTAGATGAGACTCTTTTTTTAAAATGCAAACCTTATGCAAAACTTTATAAAACGTATTTAAGATGATCGATCCATGGAAATCCAATCTAAAAATACCCCTTTCATGAATGAAGCAGACGCGCCCAGGCAATTTAGAAATCGAGCCGAATATCAGCCTTTGAAGTGGCGAGGTCGTGCCAGCGTGCGTTTGTAGATTAGTGTATATTTACGCGCACGTAACTGGCTGTACAATTTTCCGACTTATTTCGTGCAATATTTGGCCTGTCAAATTCCACATATTAAAATAACTCAAAAGCGGAAGGCCGGTCTTTATGCGCCTAATGGACCGCCGGAGATAAAGGAAAATCGTAAAAAAGAACATCCTCCGGACCACGTGCCCCGCCAGAAGTGAATTTCTGAGATAAAATGTTATTTTAGTAAATTACTCTTTAGGCAGCCTAAATATATATTCTGCCCCTGCAAGGTGTGTCTGCACGTCGGACATGTCACGTTTTCCCGCCCCAGGAGAACGCTCTCCCTCCCTGATGTGGACGTGAAGAGACCAAAACAAACACATATTTCTAATAACTGGATATACGCGTTGTACTTGACGCTTCTTTGACAAGTTAAAATAAACAATATGTCAGGAGCGCGCTCAAATAAACATTTCCTTAACCGTCTTAATTTATGGAATGGCTAGACTTCGGGTAATGCTGGCAGACGTGTAATAACTATTTTTATATTGCGGTGGGATTTAGGGCATTGGAAATCATAGTAATTGCTGGCGTCTTCCTGAAAGATTTTCATTGCAAATTTAAAAACTACATTGGGACCGGTTCATATAAGCAATCCAAGTATAGATTGTATAGGATGCCCCATTTTCAATGAATTAATAGGAAGATTTTGTTAATACAGCCAGAAGATAATTGTTTCCACACGAATTGTTTATTTTACAACTGATTTGCTTTTCTATGTATTATTATGTAGCAAACAATATAAAATATAGCCAATATCATTTTTATCATCCTTTAAACAACTTTAAATTTCGTTAATCCACATTAATGTTCTTCTAGACTACCCTTAATCTCGTTAAAAAGATCTCGTTCGTATGTATAACTTTTAATATCGTTAAAAATTATTTGTAACGTTTATATGTGTAAGTTATTATATGTCTCGTTACAATAACCTTTATACTAATCAAATAAATCATAAAAATGTAATGGTTACATTTTGTTTTAGCGATCTTGATCGCGTTAAAACTGTTTTAAATATCATTTAAGCTGCTTTTTAGACTTATTTAAACCAATTTCAACCCTATTAAATTGACTAGGTATTAATATCCAATATATCATTTTAAATATCGCTTGTACGATCTTGAATATCCTTAAAATAATTTTTATTCTAGTTAAAATGGTCTTAAAGATAATCGAAATTGCAAGATATGACTTATACGATCTTGAACTCGTTAAAATAATTTTTAATCTGGTTAGATTGGCTTTAAAGTTCATAAAATGGCAAAATATCAGTTATGCGATCTTGAATCTCGTTAAAATAATTTTTTAATCATATCGTTTATACGGTGTTAAATGTAGTTTATTGTTTTTCTGTATTTAAAATTGAGTTCAAGTTCATCACAATAGCAAAACATCGCTTCTCCGACCTTGAATCATATTAAAATAATTTTTAATCTAGTTAAAATTGCATTAAGTTTTATAAAAAATTGCAAGATATGAGTTATACGATTTTGAAACTGGTTAAAATATTTTTTCCGGTTGAAACGGCTTTAAAGTTAATAAAAATGGCAAAATATCAATTATCCCATCTTGAATCTCGTTAAAATAATTTTTAGTCATATCGTTTATACGGTATTAAATGTAGTTATTTTTTTACTGTGGTTAAAATTCCGTTAAAGTTCATCACTATAGCAAAATATCGTTTCTCCGACCTTGAATCACATTAAAATAATTTTTTAAAATGGCCTTAAATTTTATAAAAAATTGCAAGATATGAGTTATACGATTTTGAATCTGTTTAAAATATTTTTTCCTGTTAAAATCGCTTTAAGGTTAATAAAAATGGCAAAATTGAACTCGTTAAATAATTTTTAATCTGGTTAGAATGGCTTTAAAGTTAATAAAAATAGCAAAATATCAATTATGCGATCTTGAATCTCGTTAAAATAATTTTTAATCATATAGTTTTACGGTGTTAATCGTAGTAATTTTTTTGTGGTTAAAAATTGCGTTAAAGTTCATCACTATCGCAAAATATCGGTTCTCCGACCTTGAATCACATTAAAATAATTTTTAATCTTATTCAAATGGCTTTAAATTTTATAAAAAATTGCAAGATATGAGTTATACGATTTTGAATCTGGTTAAAATATTTTTTCCGGTTAAAATGGCTGTAGAGTTTATAAAAATGGCGAAATACCAATTATCCGATCTTAATTCTAGTTAAAATAGATTTTAATCTGGTCAAAATGACCCTACAGAACAACAAAATGGTAAAATATCGTTCATACGGTCCTAAACCTTGTTAATTTTATTAATGTGGTATAAATGGCCTTAAAGTTTATCTTCTTGCTCTTAGTGTAGGTCAGTGGGCTGCCTAAATCCACAAAGTCGTGGTTCTATGAGCTCTCGTTCCCTTAAGCCGGATAGGTGGCTAGCCTTGCCCGTCGAAATCGAGGAAGAGTTCTCTTGTTAGAGGTTAACGACTACTACAGGTGTTAGCGTGATAACCGGGGAGCGTACAATTTTAAAATCCCTCTATAGTCGCCGTATCTCGTTAAAATTGTTTTTGATGTGGTTAAAATGGTTTTAACGCCTTTCAAAATGACAAAATTATACGATCGTAAGTTGTAAGTCTTTTTAAAATAAATTTTATTCTAGTAAAAATGGCCACGTTTATCAAAATGTCAAAATATCGTTTATACAGTCTTGAATCTCGTTAATTTTTAAAATGTGGTTTAAATTTCGTTAAAGTAGACTCATTTTATGCGATCTTGAGTATCGTTCAAATAACCAAATCTGGTTAAAAATCTTTAAAATTTATCAAAATGTGTTTACTGTGTTAATATAGTCTTAATAATGACATGATTTAAACGAAACTACTGTCTTTAAAAATTACCGTCAATATTGTTAACTAACAATATCTTTTATATGATCTCAATCTCCACATTTAAACGATAGTAAAAGAGGGTCGAATAAGAAAATAACATCTTTAATTTCTTATAATTTTTAATCTCATTATCGTAAAATTCATCAAACGATATTCGCTTTGTAAAAACCATACTAAATCCACTTTCAATCACAATTAAACGATTTTAACCTAGTTAATATGATTTATAATATCGTTAAAATGAGGCCACTTTAAATACTTATGCTTGGAGCAGGTTGGCTACACTCATTTTGGCAAATTTTTGGTTGTTTTTGGAGACTTGAAAGTGGTACTCCGCTTGTTTTGAGAATCTTTCACATATAACTTCAGAATAGAGCTATTCTTCGTTTTTTTACTGAAAACGTAGGCTGGAAACGTGTTGGAAAGCTGCGTGAACATCTCAATGTATCTGGTTGTATAATACCACTCCTTGATGATATGCGTCGACTGTTATTTCGCCAGCAGTAAAAATCACTACGAGGCCGATCAAGACCTAAGGTTGGCAATAAAGCGGTTTGTTTCATGTGGCCTGGCTTGGTTTATTTGGGAACCTTTTTCCTTGTGCTGTATTGGTCTCTTCCTAAGCTCAAAAGATCAATGTTTCTTGGGCACATCAGAACTCCTGTCGTTGTTTTGCGAACGTTGGATAAGCTACTGCTACTGGTGAATCATTTCCATCCTCACTTAACTAGGGTTTCACTTCCTCTCGACACTATTCATCTACAGTTGGAGGTCAGGTTGTTTAATGAAACTTAACCAGTACCCAAAGTTGCAGTTGTAATCTCAGACGTGTCCTTTTGCTATCTATATCCGCTTATCCCGCCGAATCGTGTTGGTTGCGGGAAGTTACTTCTTATAAATTCCAAATGCATTTAAATTTTATAACTTGTAATCAACATTTTGTTGGTTATCAATTTCGTTCAATTTATTTGATAATCAATTAACAATTTTTGCAGCTTTCAGCTGTCTACTGGTTTTAGTATTCATTCAGTGTTTGTAAGAACCTGTCAAAATAGTAAACGGTTCTAAATTCCATTATAGCGTACACTTTGCGGTAGGCGAAGATTTTTTACGTTAACATTGTTTCATTGCAAATAAGTCACGTCCCAAGAGGCCTTTTGACGATAGCGACGCATCCGTGACTGGCGTAAGTAGATCACTTTTTGGAGTTCCTGATGAAAGCCCTGTAAATTGTGGCTACCTTCGCTGTATCGGTTCCAGCACCACGGTTAGTCAATTTCTTTTTTCTGGTCTAATCGCCGTATACTATATATTTATACAATCTTTGGTAATAATTCATATACGAGTATATTAATACGTAATATCCTCTTGATAAGCTACATGTGGTCTTATGGATTTCTTTGTGTGGGAAGGGAATGATGTTCGGTCAATAGCGAGGTTATTCTTTAGACAGAATTCTATAAATATGGCACCATTCCTGTTTTTACTTCCGATTTCATGAATACCCATCACAGCTTAAAGATGTTATCTACCTTCTCACTTTTGCTTTTAACTTTCTGGTAAATTTCTTTCCTCCAATGAGAACATTAGACGATAATGTCAGTATATCCATTTTTAAATTAAAACAATTGGCCGCAGAAAACAATTGACGTTTAACGAGTAGAACGTAACAAAACTACTATGAATGAAAATAGATATATGCAAGCCTCAAAGTATTAAAAGCATCTGTTCAAAACAATCTATTTTTAGCAACTTTCTCTGAACGTTTTTCTATATTTATAGGGACCTATTTTGACATTCCAGGCGAATATGACATTTTCGGTCGTTTAGATTTAATAGACTGTCAATTATTTTCACTGCCAACTATAATTATCGTGGCGAAGAGTAGACAATCTTAAATTTATTGACAAAGTCGTTTTCAATATATACAGTAATACAAATAGCCTAATTGAAATTGTGAATAATTTGAGAGCTTCTGGTATCATCCAAAGCTGACACGAATTATACTTAGTCTATGGCTAGCACTTTGATCAATTTTCTTATTTGTATTATTACCAACGAAAAAGACAGGAATGGATGTTGTAATTCGGCTTTTTGCTATACTATCCGAGTGTCATCGTTGTGAGCCATATCGTAATGAGTCGTTTGTTAGCCCCTCCGTGGGAACGTTAAATTACGATGCAACATCTCGTACGCCTTATGCCCTGTTCGCTTACCTAGCTAGCTCAGTCTACATAAACCTCTTACTTTTTCTCAGGTCGTGGATAGGAAAGATCAATATCTACTAAAAACAGGAAAATGGCCTACACTTGTAGCCCTATAAGTGCTGAAAATATTTTAAACAATAGGCACAATAAAAAGCAGTTTGCTTACACAAATACACATAAAAATATTAACCTCTAAAAAACACACATATAAAACCACAAAGAAAGTAAATGGCCATTTCTAAACACCTTAGTTTAGAATACAAAAAATCATTAACGCGCAATAGCTCTTGGTTACACTAATTTACAAGTAAACACTAGCAGAAGAACTGTATTTTCAATATATATACAGTTGAATAACATTAAAATAACAGCGATATATTTTCTTTTATATATCCGGAGCAATTCGCTTACGTATTTAATAGTGTATTAAGTGCATTCCTTTACTATCGCGCGATTTTCACACGGAATGGAACGACTGCTTATCTGCTTCACTGCCATCATTTCCTGTATTAGGTTACCTTATGACGCTTGAGAGCTGAGAACTGCAACGTAGTAACGTCTCTGGCTCCAAGCTTTAGTGCCGCTTTAGCGGCTGACGTCCCGTAAGCAAATAGACGTTAATAAATCCTTTGGTGACTTTTCAATTCGCGTATTTGTTCTGTACAAGCTTAAAAGAACACTTATTTGAAGTGGAAGCACTGGCTTGTGCCCATAATCAAATCATATTTACAGTGAGGCTTTCAGCCGCTTCTTACTTAGCTCGCCCTTTGGCGACTTAGCACTGTGAGTTACTTATACACTTGTGGCTGTGGGCTAAGCCCGCTGGCGACTGCTTAAGTTGAAGTTCCCCGCGAACAACGTTGCTGCCGCGTTTATCGCTGCACATACGAAATCGCGCCTCACACCTCAAACAGGATAGTATATGCGCACTTCCAGCTACAGTAAGTTGCAATGAATTCCAAATCAAAATATGGGCATCTTTTTAAAATGAAATATTTATACTATACGGCAATGTTGGTTTAGATTCATGTAGTTATAATAAAATAGTTGAGAATATAGATGTGATAGATAATCTACCGCTCATAAGCGTTTGTTTGTGAGTTGTTGGTTAGCGAAAGTTTGGTTGGTATAGCATTCAAACACATACTGTTGCTGCAGTTGTAGCGAACTGTTAAACGATTGAGTCGGTTACCTTACTATTTGTAGAATTTTGTACTCAGCCCTTGACCTCAAAGGGAAGTTTATTATTGTAGTACTTGGGAACTCTGTAGGTATATGTGTAGGAATGATGTATGAATAGCAGCGACTTTTTCAAATAGGAAATGTTAACAACAAAATTGGATGTAAATTTGAACACCACCATTACTTGGAATTACAATCGCACTAATAATGTCTTTTTGCATATCTAGAAGTATCTCATTCTAAGTTTAAGGAGTTAAAAGGTCTATAGATATTGACTTACAGATGCAGCTTTCTTCTTCCTAGTGGCTGGAGAGGTAACCTTGCCGTGTTCAAAGCGGATTCGGTTGTGAAGCCTGAAAACAGAATGGTTTAGCACTAAAATCACCAGTAAGTGCGGTAGATTAGCCGGAAATGCAACACAAAGGAAGCGTGTTCCTCATTCAAACCAGCAATGAAGTGGGCGAGGCGCGCACTTCAAAAGATTAGACGAGAGGGAGTTCTCTATTTTCCAAACTTATTGCTACTTTTAGCTTGAATGATCATGTATAAGATCATTGTGTACAATTTGCCGCATACTGCGCGTCTATTTTTAATGAATTGGTTGGAAAAGGGGCCTCGTACTTTTCAAATACAGTAAATAAAACATAAAAACTGCTTATAGTTTTAAGTTAACTGGTTAGTTTGAATAATTATTGGGCATTGAAATCGCCAGTTGTAGGACTGTGGTAAAAGTATTACATCAAAACCAAGATTTGGCTGTATGATGTTAAAAACGTGTCCAAATTCTGGCTGGGTACATTTAAGTAGTGGATTCAAAGAGTTTAATTGTAGTCGGGGTGCACCTAAGTAAGGGGAGACCAAATGTGTGTGCTGAATCTCTAAATCGCGAAACTTGGCCTGGAGCTGATTACACACAACAGGATTAACTGCGACTTATTCAAATCAGGGTGGCCAACACTAAGTTTCCCTAAAGGGGAAAAGTGGCCCCAGTTTGCGTTTAACCCGACCCAGGTTAAAAACCGAGATCTCTGCTATCTTCGGTTCCGAACACGGAGAAGGTGGCATGATGGGGCTTTAAATTTCCTAACGTGCCGACCTTTACATAAATTGAGATTGGAAATATTCGCACTTAGGATTCCACCCTTCGCTCCACCCTTTCGCTTGGTCAGAAGCCGGTTTATAAGCTGCTGCGACCTCCCGATTTCGTTAAATAACGAACTCCATTGACCTAATTTTTTATTAGGTGCGATTATCTTCTGGTTTAGGAAATCTTTCCAACCATAAAAAATTATATTGGCTTTTAATCCATGTTGAATGAAAACTATGAGTTTTGGTTTAAACATCATGTTAAAAATAGTTATAAAAAATTATATTTCTAATTGTTTATAAAATTCAAATGTATTAATTAAGTCTGAATTCCATATTACATAAACATATACAAAAATGCATAATATTTAGCTTCTTTTACCTTTCAGGGTCGAAGACGACATGGGACGCACATTTAAAACGAGAAAAAAATATTAAAATACAAACAAATATTCAGAACAAACTTCGTCTCGAATAGTAGACAAATATTTAACACCCTTAAGGTACCTAGTACTTATGATGATCCCACTAAACACGGCTGAACGAGTATTCTGTGTGATATAATCTTAATCCCTCTTTTCACTGCGGACTGCCAATCTCTGCTTGGAACAAAACAGTCAGCTTATACACTGCACTAAACGGAAGAGAAACTCTTTCTTTGCTGGCGATAATATCACCAAATACGGCTGAAGAGATCTATTTAAAAATATGTCTAATGATCTAGTGGTTTCAATTGGCACGTCCCCTGCCGATTTCTTGAGATAACGAACCACTAAATGACTAGGTGCGTACAACGAAAAGGCAACACGAGTGAAACCCAAATTTTGACAAAGTTCTTCTAATGATTAATAATAGAACAGAAATAACAACTTGTAGTTACTGGCATTAACAACTCGAAAACACTTAAATAACTAATAAATATCACAAGCAATGCAAATATCACAGGTCATGCACCAAAATAACTTATAAATTAGGGGGAAAGCTTAGCTGCTAGTATGTTATCTATTCACAAATGCAGAAGAGGCCCGATAAATGATTAAATTCGATGAATTTAGAACAGCAGTTTTAATTAGCTGATTGAAAAACTGTCTGCACATTCCTAAAATGCAATTCATGTACTGTAATCGAGGGTTATTATTCAGGTACCTGCATGTTTCCCGTAAAACGGTATTAAATTAATTTTGCAGGGCTAATAATCCAGCAATCAATGCTACTGAGCCGCTGTAATCAATCAGCAAACTCACTAAGGTAACGGTTACTTAAATTTAATACTCAAATCTCTCTCAACATGGCTTTTTCCTAGTAACTTTAACAACGTGAACGATAAATGCATATAACTTGACAACGTACGATGTGAAGCCTCGGTGTAAGTTTGCACGGGGATAACGTTTGCCTTTCACTTAGTTAAACAAGCCACACCGACCGATGCACTTAGAGAGTTGCTACTGGGGCTTGTGAAGATTTCGAACACCTGGGCAGAGCTCGTCTTTTGCCTTGCATAGAAAGTTACGTAGCCAAAATCCCTCTAATACAACAACGTTCCTGGACGCAGGTCACAGCCTAACAGGACTCCCACAATAACCTTCAATGGCACCTCGAAAAATACAAATTTGGAGTTACTCCACAAAAGGACAAACATTTTCATGATTCAATAAGCAGTTGCCACACAAACCAACAATATTTCAAATTATTGCAATGTAAGTAGAGAACACGAATGTGTTAAATTAAATTCCAGGTGGCACACTGACGTCAAAGTGTCGTCAATTCTTGGCCATTAACCATCGGCGGCGGCATGAGCTCAATAATGGAGGTACTACTGACGGCATAATACGTTTTTATTTGGTCATTAAAAGCCTTAACTGTTTTTAGTTGTTAAGGAAGCACTTTTATTACTTCAAGAATAATTTTTGTGACTTATTCAGCAGTAGCTACACAAACCAAAACTATTTAACATTGTTGCAATGTAAGTAGAAACCATGAAAATGTTAAATTAATTCATAAGCTCAGTAATAGACGTCTTCATAGAACGTAAAATGACGTCATCTTAAGGCGTACAAATGTCGTCATCATAGGACGTCACAAAGACGTGTTTATTTGGTCATTAAACATCCTCAATTGTATTTAGATGTTAAAGAAGCACTCTTATTACACGAAGAAACATTTTCGTGAACTACGTGAACTTCGCCGGAGCAAAGAACACAAAACAAAATAAAAGAGGGACCGACGTAGTCACTGATCACTATTTATTAATAGAGAGAAAGAAAAAATCTAGAAATACTTTAAAAATGCTGCAATATTGAAGGCATAGGTATAGAGAAGCACTAAGAAACAAAGTTCAAGAAGTATGTATGGATTGTGGAAGTAAATGACCAACTGAATAAGAGCAAGAATCGAAGTGGAAACTACTAAAAGCATGGCAGCTTAATAGTGAGCTAATAATACTGTCCTCTTTTGATGCAAGCTCCCTTTGATATGAGGCCTTGACCTATTTCTGGCGTTTGTTGCTGTCGATGTCCAAGGAATCTTTGATCGCCGTCATGGAGACAGCTATTTGGTCGTGCACTTAGTTATTTTAGTCATTTATAAATTTTGTGAAGCGCTTCCAATTTTCGAGCCGAATTCTTGAAATTCCCCCGTAAAGTTTCATTTTTGCTTCTCTTATCGAGATTACCTTGCCACGTTGAGTGCCAGCGCCTTCGATTGAAGTTCTTTGCTTATCTAAATTTGTAACTTTGTTTTGCATTCGTACGTTGCGTTTTGTGTGGTGCCAACGCCTCCGATCAGCACCCTTAAGGCCTCATCCGAGCTTTATTTGACCTGGTAATAGTATTCATTATATAATTTTTAACACATCACTTCTTTCATTTAATATTATTGCAATTGTTATTATACACTTATTTGTTTCTTGCAGTTATGCTCGAGGATCTGTGATATTTCGAATAGTACTACTATTCTATATTATATCCTTATTGGGTGCGTTCTGAGTACTTAACTGGCTAAAACCGTTTGTATTAAATTATAATACTGTTCACCATTATACATTTTATTATTAATACTTGGGTTTTAGTTACTCCCCACTCAGTTATAACCCGGCTATTAGTAATCACTATTCAATTTCAGATTATTGTATTTTTGGTGAAGCTTTCAGTTTAAGAGTTTTCGCCTCCATTTGAGCACCTTTGTTGTATTCAGACTCATTGCAGCCGCTTTTATAATGATTAATGAATGTAAGTTTTTTAACACTGTTAGTTGATTGGCCCTCAAATTGTGCCTATGTAGTCACGATGGTTTAATTTTGAAATACATTTGGTATCAAAGTGTTTAAGAAAGATACTATCAATAATGTGACCGAACTATATAGCAAAAAGAAGAACTTTGGCGTAGAACAAGGCGGAAATAACTTACAAAAGAAATAAGACAGCGTAAGTGGAGCTGGGTAGGTCACACGCTTCGGCGAGAACAAAGCAACATAACAGGCCAGTATTGGACTGGAATCTACAAGGGAGCCCAGGAAGGAAAACGCCCAAAATGACGTGCAGGAATATGATGGAAAAAGAACAACAAGTTATAGACTTATATGATGTAAAAATTTTGCAAATTCTGATCATAACGTCATAAGCTTAAACGAAAGCATCCAGCTTTCTTAGGGAAAGCAAAATAAAAATATGGAAACAGTACGATCTGCGTTAACTTGTACCTACTACAGAGATGTGTGCAGAAACAAGAAAGATCAACTGGCGAAGTAAAAGCATTTAAGGTGAATACCAAGTAGATTTTAGGTCAAATAGTTCGATGAGCTTCTACGATTTTAATTTATCCTTATTAATTGATTTCAACCAGCCATATGATACAATCAAAAGACATAAATTATATGAAATATTGGAATATTTTTAGTTTCTTAGAAAAATGACTAACTTAGTCAACACGATAATGAGGAATGCGAAGTGTAGGGCTGTATTTGAAGGAAAGATCTCCGATAGCTTCAATGGGAAATTGCGACAGGAAGATCCATTATCGCCGAGTTTCTTCAATCTGGAATTTGAATGAGTACTAAGAGAAAGCAGCATGTATAGGAAGGGCGCTGTATATCGCCACAAACATCAATGGGTAGTCTATGTCGATTATTTGGTGCTCTTTTCCGGAAACCAGGAGAACTAAAAAAAGTGTTTCGAAATTTAGAATTGAAAGTTAAGGAATTTGGGTTGGAAGTAAATGAACAGCAGACCAAATATACGAAGATGAGGGAATGCGACGATCAGGTAGGAGTAAGTTTTTAAGGTAAGGTAACATTTAGGAGTGATTTCAATAAAGAAGAATAAAGACAAATAGAATGTTAATAAGAGACCAACTAAGTGAAGTGCTGGGGACGTAATGAACATACTGAAATATAAGAAAAGTATTTAGTAATTCAAAACTAAGGCTTCATCGAACAATCATGCGTCCAACAGTACCAATTAAGGCTTATAGAGAGAAATGGAAGTATGTGAACGCAAGTTACTTAGAATAATGTATAGCGGAGGAGGGAGAAACGGTGTGGAGAAGACGAACCAACCAGGAAATTATGGAAATGCACGAACAACTTACAATAACAAACATTGCAAAAAGACAATGATTGCGATGGCTTGGACACATCTTCAGATTACCAGACGGAAGAATAACGAAGATCGCATAGAGAGCGAAGCTGGCACAAAACGAAAAAGAGGTAGACTAAGGAGGAAATGGATGGAGCTAGTTAGAGGGGATCTCGAAAAATGCCAGATTGAAGAAGGAAGAGAACCTGTGAAGGGCAGAAAGCCATTTAAGTGAAGAGGTTATGTTACCTTGTGGAGATTACTAACAAATCAACATACACGAACATATGCAAATATGTAGCAGGTAGGTACAGTTTTTTACGTGTTGCAGCACTTTACTAAAAAATGCTAAGGTCAGTGCACGTGTTATAAGTAGATATTGGAAGCACAACTGGAGAGTGCCAAAAGTGACCGAAATATGACCAAGTTCTTCAATACTCAATGTCTGAATACACAATACTTCAGGCGCATGGTCGTCTCCACGTTATATAGCCCCCGTTTACTCAAGTAGAAGGGGTTTATGATTTAACGGCTCCCTGAGGGAATCGGAGACGTTCTTCAGGTTCTAGAGGTCATTAGAGGCCGAATGCTTCTATAGCGGAGCTACGAAATCGCGAGCAAACATAAGTGGTATTGATAAAGACACAAAAGATCCAATAAAATTTAAAACGAGGTGCTGCATCTGAGCCAGTGAAATCAGTGGGCGTTCGATTTAAAACGCGAGGCGATGTAAATCAGAATTTCTAAAGTCAATACTGAGTTATGTGCCTTGCGTATACAGCACGGGTTACAAATTACTACCTCGATTTCATCAAATGTCACGCATCCCAACAAAACATCAGCTGGCGGATAGTGACATAGTCTACATACCATAAGTCAACATTGGAAAAATGCAGATATTAAATACCTTCTTTTTCAGTTTTATTGGAATATTCGGGCCCTCAAGAACAAATTCTAATTTTCCTCTTGCTGTTTGTGCCATTCGTGTTCTTCTGTTTGTTTCGGCTGTCTGATTTGATTTGAATTTGATCCTCTTATCCAGATAAAGGTATTCCTCGACTTTTGCTAGATCTTGGTGGCTGAACTTGAGTGTTCTGTCTTCCCTGGTGCCTTTCCGATGTTCATGGTAAGACCTATTTTTTACATACTCTGCAGCTCATGTACATTTTTACTAGTTTCAGTCATAATGTTCCACAATTCTTAACAACGCACTCTTTGGTACAATAAATGTTGCTTTATGTTGTCAAAAACTGCCAGCTGACAGGACCAAGTTATACTACCAAGGGTTTTCGCTTTATTGTAGCTTGCTCCTATTGCATAAATGAATATTGCACAGGGTGAGTTTTGTATTGTACCCATGGAGATGTCAGAAACTAGGAGAGATAGAGAAGCTTGTTTCCAAGAAAAATGGCTGACATTGAAAAACATTGAAATAAGTGATTATTTCAACGAAGAACAGAATAAGGACGATATAGGACTAGGAAAAGAATGAATTACCTCTGCAAATCACCGGGAACAAAAACAAGAAGTCGAATGGTAACTACAGAAACTATAATGGACAGAAGAGCAGAGCTCTTTGGAAGATTTAATATATGACCGAGGGCAATCTCAATCATAATTTATTTTCAGTTTCTATAAATCGTATTCCATTCACAGATTCCTAGCCAGCAGTGGAAGAGTTCGTGACGCAACAATTTGAATAAACGATAACCACTCGATTGTTAGTTATGAGAGTAAAAAACCGGGGAATACGAATTCCTGGCCTTAAAACAAATGGCTGCTCGTAGGCAACAGGTTTTTAAAATTTCAACCAATAATCCGAAACATAATTCAAATAGGAAATTATTACACGGAATGGGTTTCTTTCTAATTATTATCTTTATTTTGTCAGGGAATGATGTATGGCCGCCGGGGAGGACGGCGATATGGCCTGCGCGGCCGCCGGACAAGGACGGCGAGCGGCAACTTTGGGCTCATTAGGTTATTTATGAAATATTCGGCTTTTTGGCGCATAATCGAATTTGGGTTCGAAACGCTAATATTTATGGCGTCGTGTGACCCGCAAGATGTATGCGGCTGCCTCGTAATTAGCGCGAACGCTTAATCGTAAAAACGGCCCAACGAGAGCGTGGCCGCTCTGAAATGAAATAATTATCGGCGTTGCGCAAAACAAATAAAATATTGCCTGTAGTTTTGTGTCATAATATTTGAAATGTGGGAAGTGGGAAGGCAAAACCGAGTCAGTTACAGCTCGCATTGTATTATGTTGTGTCTGAAACATTAACTTACCCGTAATGGCTGCAATTGTATTAACTTTATTATTTTATATATAATTATGAACGACGCAAACAAAATAATTTCATTTCAAGCAGTGTAAGTAAACACAATGGCCAATAAATCTGAATTAAAATTACTCGTAAACTCGTATTTACTGGACCAAAAAACCATTTTCATATAATTTCGAATAATGGCAGGAAGGGTGTGGGGACTGTTGTCTTCATTATTATTTTAATTTTGATGCACACGTCCGCTCTAAGCTGGGCTTTTATTCTGGGCCGCTTAGAGCGGCCGATACATCACAGAAACAAAGGAAACCAGCTTTTACCAACTTTTAACCTTTCCAGATTGGTAAATGCGCGCCGGATGTCGCTAAATAGGGCTGACAATTGACGTCATTAAATACGTAATAGAACATTGTTGAGCACGAGTAGATACCTACGGTCCATTATCATCCTACCTGATTGTCGATTTTGCTACAATTTCCATTCAGTTTGGGAACGGCGGTTTTGTCGCTTCGCCGGAACAGGTTTCGATGCACTGATTAATACAGATATACTAGCTAAATCGAAGTTATTGAAAGCAATAATGAGCAATGCGTTGGGGAGAGGAGTGCACCAGGGATCTTGCTTAGGACAAGTTCTGTTCGCATCTCATTTAAAAAATTGAAATTATCTACTCTTTGCATCGCCTATACAATATTCTGTTGCTAACTAAATTGAAAAGTAACAGTAATTCTTTAAAATATCCATAAACTTCGAAAAAGGGCAGGAGAGCAAATTCTTTCTGTATAAATGCATAAAATGGGGCTGAACAACTTTTAAAATCGTTTAAACAATCTACATCTCATTAGCAGGGACCTATAACGATAGTTATCTATTTAAAGCGACAAACGTTTATTTAACCTTACCTACCGCACTGTACTATATTTCGTCTACGAATTTTAGCTTCCTTAAAACATTCGACTTGGGGTTACAGGACAGAATTGTAATCTAGCTTAAACGGTTTTCAATTATCACTGTTATCTTGTTTAAATTGTTCCTTTAAATGTCTTGCCTGAAATTGATTAAAATTAGGGATGGGCATACTCGGACAATTTTCATAACCGAATTATTTGCATTCGAATGATATTAATAACCGAATGATTATTTGAATAATCATTCGAATAAATGTTGGCTCTCGATTCGTTTCGAATTCTCCGGTTTGCCGGTTAGGCGGTTCAGCGTCATCTGCATTCTGCATCGGCATCGTAACTTGCAGATAGCAGAGGAAGTCAGTTAATCGTTAATAATTGTATAAATGATTTTTATTTGATTTCTAAGGAGTTTAAACCATTGAGAATAGCTATATCAATACTAATCATAAAGAAATTATAAATATGCGAATACAAAGTATGTATTGAATCTATTCTTAGTTCCTAAATTCTCTAGTAGCCACCCTTCCCTTTTCGCTTGCACATCCTACCGGTATATTTTAGAATCCATAATTTATCTACGTTCAGCCTTCCGCGGTTCTAAGGACGCACACTTAAAATTTTAAACATCGAAATCCACTTCTTGTCCCACGTTCATATCATATGACGACGGTTGGGCATCGACTGATCCGTTATTAAAAATTAAATATAAATCTGTTACGATATTGGAAAATCTTATTTCGCTTTCTGTTTATCCCTTATTCCCATAATCAACCGCGTTTCGAAGCAAAAATTTAGGCCGTTATAAATTAATACCAACACAGCTTCGGCAAATCTCATACTCAGCAGAGCGTTATCTTTAATAGGAACGGCCCCATAAATTTTACTCGTCGACTGGGAGTCTGAAAGGTCTTAATAACATCAACAAGCAGCCGCGAGCCACACTTGGGTCAATCTAAGTACATACGTAGAAAAGGTTTTGTCAACTTGCCATATCTCAGCGACCACAAATGCGCAGTGAAGCAAGGGAGAAAACTGTAGAGCGAGACGCTCAAATGGTTTTGTCAGTAAAATCTGCCTTTCTTATGGTTATGAGTTTGAATGACGTATTATTTACAGAATTTCGATCACTCGCAGGTCGCTGAGATACGGCACGTAGTACGTATCACGATGAGGTTATTTTTCATTCGAATACTTGGAAAGAAAACCGAGTTACACTGGTTATTTCAATAACCGGATAACCGGTTATTTTTCATTCGAATAAGCCCATCACTAATTAAAATACCATTAATCTTGTTTAAATGATTAAAGATTTTATTTGGTCCCCAAGAAACCACGGAGGATCTGAGCCACGAAGAAAATTAAAAAAAGGGAGCCGCAGCAGCCCTCACAGTATAGGCGCACCACTCCGAGAACAGATTCCTCATAGAAAGCCGTGCGTGAATCTAAACAGCATAGTCCACCGTAAAATAAAATTCTATTTCCTAGAAGAAATATGCAGGATTAGGGGTTTAGGTGCCTTCCAAGTATGTAGCTGGTGGATACAATAACGAGTAATAGTTTGAGATCACATTGGTATGGTTGACCCTCGGGGGGGGAGGGGGGGCAGTCTCGTTAGATAGACTTAAAATGAAAGTTTAAATAAATGTGCAGTTGGAAGACATTTAGTAATTATCTGTTGTATACAAATAAGTAGATATATTAAAAAAATGATCCGGTTTTTTTTGGAGGGGAGTGTATTTTTAATCCCGTTAAAATACTTCTAATCGAGTGCAAACTGTTTTAAATTTGACCATAGCGAATTTTATGCGTTAGTACGAATATTAACGAACAGTTTGAATGATTCAATCTCGGTTAGCGGAATTAAAAATCTCGGTCAAAATAATTTGTAGTCTCGTTAAATTAATTCCAATAGAATAAACTATTTTAACTTTGACCAAAGCGCCCTTTATATTGTTAGTACCAATATTAGCGAACAATAATACAATAACACTTAGAGGAACTAAAATCTGGTTAAAATATTTTAAAATTTCGTTAAAATAGTTCTAATTGAGTGTAAACAACTTTAAATCTGAATAAAACAAACTTTTAATATGAATATTAATAACAGTTCGAAATATACAATTTTGCTTACCGGACTTAAAAACTCGGTTAAAATATTTTATTCCCGTTAAATTAGTTCTAATCGAGTGCAAAACTATTTTAACTCTGACCAAAACGAACTTTATGTTGTTAGTACGAATATTAACGCTTAGCGGATATAAAATCTGGTTAAAATATTTTAAAATTTCATTAAAACAGTTCTAATTGAATGTAAACAATTTTAAATCTGAATAAAACGAACTTTATGTTCATAGTACGAATATTAACGAGCAGTTCTAATGATACAATAACGCTTAACGGATCTAAAATCCGGTTAAGGTGTAATTGAGTTAAAATAGTTCTAATTGAATGTAAATAACTTTAAATTTGAATAAAACGAACTTTTAATATGAATATTAACCAACAGTTCGAAATATACAATTTCGCTTAGCGGACTTAAAAACTCGGTTAAAATATTTTAGTCCCGTTAAATAATTCTAATCGAGTGTAAACTATTTTCACTCTGACCAAAAAGAACTTTATGTTGTTAGTACGAATATTAATGAACAGTTCTAATGATACAATAACGCTTAGCGGATCTAAAATCCGGGTAAAATATTTTAAAATTTCGTTAAAATGGTTCTAATTGAGTTTAAACAACTTTAAATCTGAATAAAATGAACCTTTATTACGAATATTAATGAACAGTTCGAATGATACAATTTTGCTTAGCGGACTTAAAATCTCGGTTAAAATATTTTAGTCAGGTTAAATTAATTCTAATCGAGTACAAACTATTTTAACTCTGACCAAAACGAACTTTATGTTGTTAGTACGAATATTAACGAACAGTTCTAATGATACAATAATAACGCTTGGCGGATCTAAAATCCGGTTAAAATGTTTTAAAATTTCGTTAAAATAGTTCTAATTGAGTGTAAGCAACTTTAAATCTGAATAAAACGAACATTTAATATGAATATTAACCAACAGTTTGAATGATACAATTTTACTTAGCGGACTGAAAATCTGGGTTAAAATATTTCATAATCGCGTTAGAATAATTCTAGTGGACTGTAAGCTACTGACCAAAATAAGACTTATGTTGTTAGTAGGAATGTTAACGAACAGTTCGAAGATACAATGTAGCTTCGCAGACTTAAAATCTGGGTTAAAATATTTCATAATCTTGTTACAATAATTCTAATCGAGTGTAACTACTCTAAATATGACTAAAATGGATCTTATGTTGTTAGTGTGAATATTAACGGACAGTGCGAAATTACAATCTCACTTAGCGGACTTAAAATCTGTAAAAATATTTTTTAAATCCCGCTAAAATAATTCTAATCGAGTGCAAACAAAACGAAGTTCCTGTTGTTGGTACAAATATTAACGAACATTTCGCAGATACAATCACGCTTAACGGACTTAAAATCTCGGTTAAAATATTTTTTAATCCTGTTAAAATAATTCTAATCATGTGTAAACCATTCTTGTTAAAATAGAATCTCGGCTTAGACCGCGTAGTCTTTGTAGATAAACACCCAGCATTCTCTGGCTTAATGTGCCTTACATCTTGTGTATTCGAACAAGAATCCACGCAATGACCATGTTCTTTGGTGTCTCGTGATGTTTGACTAGACTTGAGAATGAGAATTTGGGCTTGTTGCTGTTTGTGCACCCGTATTGACTAATGTTCCGCAAGGCATTGCAGCTTGCATCATCAGAGTGAGAGTCACTCTAAGAACTGAAGGTCGGTGTGGAGCTATTAATAGTCTTCTGTGCTAACCGTGCGGAGCCACGTAACGCTGATTGGTTTTTCAAATATAGCTCAGTTTGAATCCGTTTGGCGTGGCCGTCTGACGCACAGTGGTTGTAATGCTTTAGATCGTGTATTAGAATTTAAACACGCCCGAATACTTGCCAGAATGCCTCACTACTTCCCACAAGTAATACGTGAAGGCATAGAAACAGAAAAACGTCTAATTAATATAAACAGTGAAGATGGTTTTAAGATTAGCGAAACGTGGACTACTGTGATACACTATCTAAAGCATTAAAACCACTGTGCACCAGACGGCCACGCCCAACGAATTCAAACTGCGCTGCACTTGAGCGATCAATCAGTGTTACGTCGCTCCGAACGGCCGGCACAGAGGACTGTAAATAGTTCTACGCCAATCTTCAGTTTTTAGAGCGACTTTCACTCTGGTGATGTAGGCTGCGATATCTTGCGAAACATTAGTCAATATGGGTGCACAGACAGCAACAAGGCTAAATCTACCTAAGTATCCTCGTTCGTAAGGTACTCAAACAATATAAGTCACCAGAGAGCATGGCCGCCGTATGGATTCTTGTTCGAGTTCATAAGGTGCAAGGCACATTAAGCTAGATAATGCTGGGTGTTTATCTACAAAGACTACGCGGTCTAAGCCGACGTTCTATTTTAACAAGAACGATTTGAGTAACCATGAAAGCCTCAAACAACGTATAACATGTGTAAATTGCCTTAAATCTGACTAAAGTGAAGTTGTTGTTAATACGAATATTAACGAATAGGTTTCGCTTAGCTGACTTAAAATATGGGTTAAACTATCTTCGCATCTCGTTGAAATAATTCTAATTGAGTATAAACCACTGTAAACCAAAACAAAGTTTTGATTGTTAATACGAATGTTAGCGAATAATTCGAATGCGCAATCCCATTTAACGTCGGTTAAATAATTTTTAAAACCCTTTAAAATTATTCATCTGACCAAAATGAACTTAAAATTTCTATTAAAATATTTTTTAATTTCTATAAAATAATTTCAATTGCACTTTAAATCAATGACAATCTCTCTTAAGCGACTTAAATTTTAGTAAAACTATTTGAAACCTCATTCAAACAACTTTCTATATTGCTAATACGACTTTTAATCTTGTTAAAATTAGTTGTAACCTTATTAAAGTTACAGTCAATATGAATAAACTTAGTTAATATGATGACCTTTATATTGGTAAAACGACTTAATTTAATTTAAATGATAAAATTTTGTTTAAATGGATAACTGTTCTCTAACTTATTTCGACGGCTAGATAGAACAATTGATACTTTAGTCGAAACAATGAAATGAAATTCCTTTAAACGATTTTTATCTCATTAAATTTTGTATAGATGGCTTTTCGTTTTATTAACAAGACGCTCGCTCGCATTTCTTTATATTTTAAATCGACAAACTTTGCTATATCTACTTTGGATCTCGCTGTTGTGACTGCGACTAATTGATTTAGTTGAAAAGAAATGACTTTAAACGACTTTTTATCTGGTTTTTTAAAAGATCTGCTTTGGACGAATTAAAATGACTTTCGTTCGGGTTTTTTAAAATTTTAGATCCACAAATTTGGTTTCAGCTACTTTTAATCTCGCTGCTGCGACACAGAATAATCGGTTTTTAGTTACAACGATGAAATTGCTTTTTATCTCGTTAAATTTTGTGTAGATGGGTTTTCGTTATCTTAAAACGACTTTCTCTCATGTTTTTTTAATTTTAAATCGACACATTTTGCGTTAGCTACTTTAGATTTAGTTGTTATGAATGTGAATAATCGATTTAGTTGGAAAGAAATGACTTTAAACGACTTTTTATCTGGTTTTTTAAAAGATCTGTTTTGGACGAATTAAAACGACTTTCGTTCGGGTTTTTAAATTTTAAATCGACAAATTTGGTTTCCCCTACTTTTGATCTCGCTGCTGCGACACAGAATAATCGATATTTTAGTTACAACGATGAAATTTCTTTTTTTATCTCGTAAAATTTTGCTTAGATGGGTTTTCGTTTTATTAAAACGATTTTCGCTCGTGGTTTTATTTTATTCTAAATCGACAAATGTTGCTTTAGCTACTTCAGATCTGGTTGCTATAACTGGGAATAATCAATTTAGTTAAAAAGAAATTACTTTAAACGATTCTTATCTCCTTAATTTTTTTAAAGATCGGTTTTGGATTAAATAAAACGAGCTTTGTTCGTGTTTTTAAATTTTCAATCGACAAACTTCGCTTCAGTTACTTTAGATCCAGCTGCTGCAACACAGAATAATTGATACTTTAGTTGCAACCATGAAATTACTTTAAATAATTTTTGTCTCGTTAAATTTTGTTTAGGTTTTCGTTTTATAAAACGACTTTCGCTCTTTTTTTTTTAATTCTAAATCGACAAATTTCACTTTAGCTTCTTTAGATCTCGCTGCTGTAACTGCGAATAATCGATTTTGTGGAGAACAATTTACTTTAAACGATCCTTATCTCGTTAATTTTTTTAAAGATTTTGGTTTTGGGCTAATTAAACCGTCTTTCGTTTCTGTTTTTTAAACTTCAAATCGACAAATCTGGCTTCAGCTACTCTCGATCTCGCTGCCGTGACACAGAATAATCGATATTTTAGTTACAACAACAAAATTACTTTTTTACCTCGTTAAACTTTGTTTAGATCGGTTGTCGTTTTATTAAAACGATTTTCGCCTGTAAATAATTTACTTAGTTGAAAAGAAATTACTTTAAACGATTATTTATCTCGTTAATTTTTTAAAAGATCGGTTTTGGACGAATTAAAAGGACTTTCGTTCGGGTTTTTAAATTTGAAATCGACAAATTTGTCTTCAGCTACTTTTGATGTCGCTGATGCGACACAAAATAATCGATATTTTAGTTACAACGATGAAATTGCTTGTTTTATCTCGTTTAAATTTTATTTAGATGGGTTTTCGTTTTATTAAAACGACTTTAGCTCATGGTTTGTTTTATTCTAAATTGACAAATTTTGTTTTAGCTACTTCAGATCTGGTTGCTATGACTGGGAATAATCGATGTAGTTGAAAATAAATTACTTTAAACGATTCTTTCCCTTAATTTTTTAAAAGATCGGTTTTGGATTAATTAAAACGAGCTTCGTTCGTGCTTTTTAAATCGATAAACTTCGCTTCAGCTACTTTAGATCCAGCTGCTGCAACACAGAATAATCGATACTTTAGTTGCAACCATGAAATTACTTTAAATAATATTTGTCTCGTTAAATTTTGTTTAGATGGGTTTTCGTTTTATTAAAACGACATTTGCTCTTTTTTTTATTCTAAATCGCAAAATTTCGCTTTAGCTAATTTAGATCTCGCTGCTGTAACTGTGAATAATCGATTTTGTGGAAAACAAATTACTTTAAACGATCCTTATCTCGTAATTTTTTTAAGAGATAGGTTTTGGGCTAATTAAACCGACTTTCGTTTCTGTTTTTTAAATTGTAAATCGACAAATTTGGCTTCAGCTACTTTTGATCTCGCTGCTGGGACGCAGAATAATCGATATTTTAGTTACAACGAAGAAATGATTTTTTATCTCCTTAAATTGATGGGTTTTCGTTTTATTAAAAAGACTTTCGCTCGTGTTTTTTTAAATTTTAAATCGACAAATTTTGCTTTAGCTACTTCAGATCTGGTTGCTATGACTGGGCATAATCGACTTAGTTGAAAAGAAATTACTTTAAACGATTTTTTATCACGTAAATTTTTTAAAAGATCGGTTTTGGACGAATTAAAACTACTTTCGTTCGGGTTTTTTTAAATTTTAAATCGGAAAATTTGGCTTCAGCACTTTCGATCTCGAATAATCCATATTTTCGTTACAACGATGAAATTACTTTTTTTATCTCGTTGAATTTCGTTTAGATGGGTTTTCGTTTTATTAAAACGACCTTCGCTCGTGTTTTTTTTAAATACTTAATCGACAAATTTCGCTTTAGCTACTTTAGATCTCGTTGCTGTGACTGTGAATAGTCGATTTAGTTGAGAAGAAATTACTTTAAACGATCCTTATCTCGTTAATTTTATAAAACATCGGTTTTGGGTTAATTAAACCGACTTTCGTTCCTGTTTTTTAATTTTAAATTGACAAATGTCGCTTCATTCGCTTTAGATATCGCTGCTGCGGCTCTTAATCTTATAACAAGCGATTTCGTGAAAATGACTTTTACCGCGCTATTATCTCTTTTACTCTAGGTTCAACAATTAAATATATTATGTATGACGTTCACCTTGTTAAAATAACTGTTAAATTTGTTAAAATCAAACTAACTAGAATGGAGGAAAAGGGAATAACATACATTTACAAACAAACATTCTATACGTTCGGCAACATTCTTTTCAAATGAAAAGAAGTTCGTTACCTCTGGTATTACATTTTTAGAAATTTCCGTGATTAGTTTTTATTTCATGAAGTAGGTTCTAGTCAATTTAGCTATTAATAGGCGGTCAATTGATCGACTTGCCTTTTCACGAAAGGCAATAAACAATTTTCAAGCAATTCAGGTTCCTTTGTTGTGTATAAAACGATCCTCAAAATCAATATAGCAGTCTTAAACGGCAAGCAATTATATCGAAAAAGGAAGCTGTGACTTTTAATGTATCTGGCTTGTTTATTTCCAAAAATTTTAATTTCAGATTGTGCCCTTTCAAAAGTGCACTAATCCTCTAGCCGGTGGAACACCTGATAATAATAAATTCATATTGAACGAAGATGTCTCCTAATGCATTTGTGAAACTTGATATTTCTCAGATAAAATGCCGCTGCTCCACAGCGGCGTTAAATACCAACATTTATTCACTTTTATTGGTGTAAACACATAAATATTTGCGTTTTATATTACCGCAGAAATAGATATATAACGGCGTGTTGCGCAAAGAACGCGAAACTATCGTTAATAGAGACATAAATTAAAATTCTCGCCCACGTAATTGCCTAAAGAGTTGCATTCTTAGATTCTTTCCTTTATTCCGAGATTATTTACGCCCCCGCAGTTTTATAAACTTACACGTATATTAGTTGGCTAATCGCAGATGCAACTAAACTGGATGCCACGAAACTGCGTGCATTTCGTAACCGGATGATTTGATTAAAGACGGCTACTAAATTGTTTAGAAATTGTTTATATACGGCGGCGATAAGGTCGCGTGTATCGGCTGAAACTATTTAAATATTTGTTTTGTCGAAACATGAATTTAACAAAAGTTAGCTAATTTTAATACATTTTTGTGTAATTTTAAATTTAGAATGTTCTATTTGTACATCAGTACATTAAAAAAATTAGAAAAATTTTGTTTGAAAGCTTATTGATTGAAATTGTGTAAATGTCAAAATAAACAAAAATAGTAAATAATATTAAAATACAAGGAAACACCATAATAAAGGTAAATAAACATAAAAGAGACATTATCTGGATTTTTGTGTTAATTTTCTCCTGTAGATATTTTTCATTGGGGATCCGGAAAGTTCGTTCCCCACATTTCGTTCCCCACATTTCGTACCCCATATTTCGTTCCCGGGATATTTCGTCTCCCCACATCTCGTACCCGGAAACTTCGTTCCGGAGCGAGCTCAATTTGTCTCCTAAATTACAGGGTGATGAAAAACGAGTGCAGCGATCGGAAAATCGAATTTAAAATAAACACCTGTAAAGGAAGAAACGAAATTTACTCCAAAAACAGAAATAGAATTTTGATGTTAGAACCTAGAGCCAACCGAACGTAAAATGCATTTTCCACCCCCTCACAGACAAAGACAGCTTCCAGCATCTCCATATTTAAATATTTTCCATATGGACTGGTAAAGGTTAGCACCAGTGAAACAAATACCAAACTCTATAGGCTAATAAGAGATGAACTGAATCAAACATTTTTCTATAATTTGGCAAAAAATTGCATCTACACTGTTTAAAATACGCAGATGATGTATATTATTTTACGTTGTGCCACAATGTAGCAGTAAATTATGAGTACTTATAATAAAATAGATCATAGTTATTTAAGTACCCGTAACTATTTTGCTAAAACTCCAACGCCTCCTTCGTTGGAATTACGCCTTTAAATATTCAGGCATACGCGAAGCTTTTCTTTATCAGTCACCCTACGTGCGAAAGTTACAAGCATTAGTAATCAGAAACTCGACACGCGCGCTATCGCAGCCGGAGGGAACAGACGGCTCCAGCGAGCCTAAGCTGAGGTGGCTCCAATTCAGGCCTAAATAGCGTAGCTTCGGACCTACCGTCTTCGCCGCTCTTCCCTGCTGCAGTTTTTAAAACTGCAGAAAAGCTGAGCCGCTTCGGTTTGGCTTTAATGCGTCCGTAAAAGTAACCAAGTGCTATCGTACATCAAATAAAAATTACTCGTGCTTTGTTTAAACTTTAAAATAAGAAGAATGATGAAAAATAACTACAAAAAAATATTCCTTCCAAATACAAAAATCTTGAATGACTGGTTTGTTATCGTAGAGCCATGGCTTCTTGGCATACGGCCCAAAATCATCATGTGCCCCATGTAGTAACGTTCTGGGATTCCCCTGGTAATATTTACGACATTGCTTGAATAATTGTCGATAAATCTTAATCTCGATCTCAACTTTCGAGGCGAGACGAGATGAAATCGAAAATTATCTCGTCTCAGGCGATTGGGATCACCAACCAGAATGACATTTAATTCGGTAGAATACTTCATAGAGGTGTAAAATACAAAGAAAGAAACACATAACAGGAACAGAGACGAATGCACTATAAGCATAATGTGGACGTGTAACAGAAGAAAATTAGTGCAAACGTTTTAAAAATTAACAAAGGAAGCAACCCAAATAGGTTTAAAAGTCAATAAAAAGAAAATTTACGAAATTTAAAAGGGCAGAAAACAAGATTTGAAAAGAGATGAATGCAAGATCATGAATAGTTTGCATAATTGGGCTTCATATTCCATTATTCGGACGTGAAGATTACTACAAGAAGACAATAGAGCTTGCAATTCAAGGATTGGCAGAAAAACAAAAATGAAACTGTAGAAAAGTATGATACAACCACTAGTAAAACTTGGAATACAAAGAGGGATCTTCTTCAAGGAGGGCTCAACCTCATCTCTCCTCTCGAGAGATATTAAAGTAGAGCTTATCTGTATCTTAACGGCAAAGGTGCGTTAAAGTGCACCTTTCATGTCAAACATTGAGTTTAGGCAAGGTACTTGCCCATGGACAATTATTTTAAAGCTAGACTGTCACTACAGTGACGTAACTTAGGGTATTATTACGTTGTAAGTCCCTGTTTGTGGAAGGCCGCTAAGCACACTACCCGAATGAAGTGCCTGAACCCTGTTTTGTAATTTAGGGATTTACATGTTATTTCTTCTTCTTTCTTAGGATACTAGTCTGTTCATTTAACCAATCAAATTTTCACTCTATAAACTGTTTATCCATCTTTTCCTCGGTCGTCCTATCGATCTTCTTCCGTGGGATTTACTATCACGGGCTTTCTACGCTATGCTTCCATCATTCATTCTGTCAATGTGCTCGTTCCACCGATTTCTTCTTTTGAGGATTCAATCCGATATATTTGAAATGTCGCAACTTTCTCTTGGAGATTCTATCCAATCTTGTTTTTCCAGTATCCTTTGTAGTACTTTACTACTTTACCTTGTTGCTTTATTTTTTCTCACTACACTTTTATATATTCTACATTTTGTTTCTTGCTCGACGTACTTGTTTCATATAATATCGTTCAAACAGCCTGCAACTGCATTGGCCTTTATTATCTGATCCCTGGTTTCATTTTCTATTTGACCATTGCTAGTTAGCAGCACCACCAAGTACGTTTTCTACCTCTAATTTACATCTCACTGGATCTTTAGCGATTGTCATTGTTTTTGTCTAGGTTATTTAAATGCGATAAATTACGTGGCGCCTGTAACATTCATTCTGAACTATCATAAACCCACAATTTTATCGTTATCGAACCCACCCTTCTCGACTGTAGTGAGCCGGAACCAAAATATTTTACAGGGTAAGTAGAATTTCGCGGGTTCCCGATTCGTATAGACATTGTCATAGCCTTATAATAATTGGCGCTGCAATGTAGAGCAGCTGTCTGTTTGGTATAAACATTGTTAGTGTCGGAATTACCGTTTAGTTTTGTACCAATTGTATGTTTTAAGATGCCCCAGTTATTTCTGCAGTTGTAGAAAGATTATTTGCAAATTCCAGCATATATTTTCTTTCAGAAAGCCTAATTTTACTTTTGAAAATAAAGAACATATAAGTAATAGCAATACCAATTGATTTAACGATTGTAGAATATATTACTGTTCATTATGATTTTTAAGAAATAGATAATTGCACTTTGTGGGACTGTATTTGCGTCCGTATACGTACTACTAATCTGAATCATAGAAAGACTTCCCTAAATCGGGCGCTGGGTGAAATGTGTATTTTGCGTTAATTTGCACGTGTTGTTGTTAAATAGAATTATTTTCTTATAATTTTCTTCATGGACATGTTATTATAATTTATTTTTTATTACAATGTAGAACTCTAACAAGTGGTTAAATATAAATCCATATGTTTTTAATCTACCAGTAAATTCATAAGATCTTGCATGCATAACCTGTAACAGCCAATGGTCGATAAAGTGCCAGCAATTTTTTTTTAATAGCTCATCGAACATTCAACATATGGCAGTATATCGTGCACATGTGGGACTAATGTATCTAGAAAGACTGAAGTTTTCAAGGAAAAACAGCTTGAATAAAATGAACTCGAATGTCAGAAATAAATAAACGAGCAACTAAATATTAGTAGTTACTCATTTTAGCTCCGATAATTGTGTTCATTGTCCTATCATAGACGTTTAACCCAATTCTGGCTTGTACTGTGTGTTAATAAATTTATTAGACGCAATTATGTGCTTTACATAATGATGATAACCTAGCAATACTTGCGAAATCTATAAATGCTCTAAAAACGAATTCAGTGTATGAGCAAATAGCAGTTGGCAGAACTAGAGGCAGGTATAATAATCGAGTAAACAGATGACCATATAAACCACTTCCTAAAATGTACCTCTCAGCCAGTAAATTCGATAAAGGAACCTTAATACCACTGGCGGATCCAAGGGGCTGTCAATGGGTTCAGTTGACACCCCCTTGGACCTTTTAAAAATTTTTATCGGATAAAAAGTTGACTACCTTGTTTTAATTATAAATTAAACGCACCCTTATAGCATCCGCTCGTAATTTAAATTTGAATTTACCGAATGCTTTTTCAACATTCTTCATTTCTTTTTAATTCCAATAGGTGCCAATTTGCCCTCACCCCCCAGCGTTGGTGGGGTTTTCGTCGCTCGTCGATGTCGATTCTGTGACCTGTCTAGTGTATACCAGTCTCCACTAGACAAAAGAATGAACAGCACCTGGTGCATAGTTATCGGCGCATTTTTAAATTTTGTTAATAATATAATGTGTTCATTGTTTGTTTCAATTGTACAACTAGTTAGTCAAAGTTTAAAACATTCAAAGCTTGCAAAATTTCAATTTTAGAGTTAAGTACTCGTATGTAAAACAACAATTATTTTATAACATATCACGTGAAAGCAAAAACGTACATACTTGATTTTTAGGATAATTGGCATTTATACAGAGATCCCAAGTGTTACACAAAATAAGGCATTTCCTAACTGGTTTTCTAATTTGAGAACCCTTACGTTCCCCGAAAAACGTCCGCATTTCCTTTCTCGGAAAAAAATACATGTGAAAGTAATTAAAATGCATTTTAATCTAGTTATTTGGATAAATATACTTGGCTTGTCTATTCGCATACATATAAAACAAGGATTTTTTGTCGTTTTCTCTTGAAATTAAGCATGTTAAGTGGCTCAAATTGTTTTTTTCATAAAAAACAGTTGAATTTAGAGGTATGAAGTAACATATAAAAAAATAATCTCATTAAAAGCGCCTTTAAAAAATTCATACAAGGCCTTCCATTTGAAAGAAAACCGAAATTATTAAATTTGCTAATGTTCAGCACCATGTATATCAGTAATACCCAGAACCACCATTTTCCACTAGAAAGATAGTTCACGAAAACCATACTTTTTTGGTAACGTTTTTCTTCATACGTATAATTTTTTTCTCTTGCAGCAGCCGCCTGAAAGTCAGCATTCCTTGCATAAAATCGTTGATATATATTTCTAAAACAACTGACATTAGACCCATACAACTTGATATAAAATTATTAGTATTTCAATGCAAAACTTTCAAGTTAACTGAATATAGGACATTCAATGTGCACCACCTTTGTACTTCGATGTATGTATGTATAATCGATAACCTCGTTTTACGTTGCGGTGTAGAGGCTGGTGCTTTATGTGCTTGCATCTGGCGGTACAATGCTCAACTAGCCTCGGATTCGGGATACAGAGTTGTTACCCTATCTCTAATGTGGTTCTGAGTAGAGTACAGTTAATTTGGTGCCCAACTGTGAACGGTCTCACCGAGTCCGGTTCAAATCGCCAAGGCTGCGGAAAATTCCGGCCCTGGCGGGTTTCGAACCTAGGACTTGCTTAATGCAAGGTTTAAATACACAATATTTTTAAATACCCCCCCCCCCCCCCCCATCGTTGCCAGACCATGTATTATAGTGTACCTTTATTGAAATAGTGTAAAGTTGACTTTATTGTTATTTTTGTATAGCCTATATAGCTAAAACAGCGGTGCAATATTTCACCCGGTACTAATAGAGTATTAGATCAGAATTTGATCAGCATATTTGCACTGGTGTCAAACAGGGACCCAATGCTTGTATTGGAAGATAGATACCACAGAATTTTTGTAATGCGTTTTCTTGATACCGCACAATGTGGAATCGTAGATAACATAATTAACCACTGTTGGCAATTAGCAACCCAATTGCTGTGTTTTCCCTATGGTCGATTTGAATGTGTTTGCATTGTGTGTGGGTTTGATATGTTCTGCATGAAAAAACTCTGACTGCTTAGGCTTCAAACTTTCTAAAAGCGACACATATTCAACTTGTGATTCACTACATACTTTGAACTATTCACTAATGCTAATAAATGTGATTAAAATGACCTTGTATACGTATAAAATTCCAAAACGTTGCGTTTCTTCATCTGCACTCGATGAAGTCATCTACTACGTACCGAAGTTGTAAGAATCGACATCGGTAACTCGAGACGCGCGTTATTACAGCCAGGGTCAGATTGCTTGAGTAAAACGTGAGGGGCCCCAATTCAAAGCTAAATATCGTATCTTTGCACCTACCGTCTTCTCCCCTAACAGCAGATTGTCGAAAAACTGAGCCACTTCGATCTGATTCAAGGAGTCCATGAAAGCAGGCGAGCGATTGTCGTACAGTTTATATTCATGAAATAATCGTTATTCGTGCTTTGCTTAAGCTTTAAATGAGAATAATGATGAAAACTACGTATTTTTTCGGAATAAAAAAATATTGAATGACTAGTCATGGTAGGGCTGCTTTGGTCCTTATAGCGGACCGCTACTTTAACATTTTTAAGTTAGAAACCTTCTGGAATACTCAATATTAATCTTGTTAGCAAACAAATAGATTTTTCTTGTTTAGATATTGTAGTCAGCAGGGCAAGGAAAAATTGACAACGGCCAGTTGTTTTTATTGTCCTTATATTGTTTTTTCTTTAATGGATTGTATTTTCGAAGTTACTTATAGCGATTAGTATACGCCAGATACTGACTATAATTATATGGCTCTGTGAACTCGATATCACATCGAAAACTGCCTTCTTTTTCAGCTTGAATCCGCACAATCGACGTGTAATCCCTGCTCTACACACGGTACGCTAAAAACTAAACATTAGATTAGTCAATTTTAATTGAATAATCTAGATTAGGTTATCATAACATAAATAACATTGACATGTCATCATATTTATGACGTCAGAAGTGGGTAAAATATTGAAAGATGTAAGCTCAGTGAGATGTTTCTGCTTAAACAATTTTTTTTGTACCTAGTAAAAATTCAGAATAGGAAAGTGACATTTCTGTAAAAGGGAATTCACATAGCAATCTGAAAAATGCTTAACAAGCCAAATCGGTAGCAACGCGAGTATTTGCATGTGCAACGCGTAGGCTGTCGGCGTCCCGTAATTAAATTCCTTCGTTCTATTGCATTACAATGCGCTTCAAATCACATAGTTTCGTTGCTCAACTGCTGGTTTTAATTACAATCAGCGCGTTAAAAAACTGCGGCGAGATAGTAATATCTAATTAATAGCCTCTCGGTCGCCAATTATTTGATACCACGAGGGCGTGAGACGGGCACCCGGGAAAAAAGGCAGAAATACGTACAGAAATGGGCTTAGAGTTAAACTTAAACTGTGTTGTTCATTAACGCAGTAAATTTAAATAACCATTTGCAGAGAACCATAATGAAATCACGTTATTTCGACTCTGGTGGCCGGCTGCGGCCGTCTCCGTCGCACTCACGCGGGCTGCGCTGCGTTGCGCTCGCTCCCACCAATTGGAAAACATGCGAATGCAAATTTGCTATGCCTGAAGTTATCTCTATCTAAAGTGTTGGGAGCGCCGTAAATCTATCTCCGTCGCGCGGCCCGCTCTATCGCTGCGTCTCCGTCGCGCGCGGCGGCCCTAATTAGCCCGTCCTTGTCCCCGCGAAATGTGCTTATGATGCAAATTCACGTTATTTTTCTCGCTTTCCTCGTTTTCTCTCCTTATCGCGCCTCTTGCTACTCCTATCTAAATCACTATCATTTACTACTTCTACCTTCTCCACTCGCGTGATGTACGGTTTCAGATTTATCATTTTTCTGCCCGCGTTTCGTCTGTTTGGGATATCGGCGGTGGTCCGCTTTTGTCTCTTTCCCGCAATTGCAGCGTTCAATTACCGTTTCTTGGAATGCTTCCGTTGTTCGGCGTGTAAAGCGGTGACTGCCCTTCGGATTTTATTGGTTTGGGGTCGGCCACCATACGGCTATGGGGTGCCTTTTTGCTCTGTGACGGTCACTTGTTTCGCGAATCGCAACGAGGTACTTCTTATTTTAATATCTGGCAACTGATATTACTTAGGTACCACTAGTAGCAAAAAATAGTTTGTCTCTCTTACGCAACTTAGACATATTTTTCAAATTGATGAAGATCCGCAATGGATTTTGAATTTTGTTATCTCTTCGACCTACGATCTGTGTACGTTTGGTACCCACGTGCCCAATTTTTGTAATAAACTGTTTAATTCTTTGACACTATGGTAACTCGAACTCGAACTATCAATATTAAATTAAATTTCAGCTTAGACCGCGTCGTGGTTCTTGATTAGTCAAAGTTGCTCTTAAAGCTCCAGAGGTCAGCGTGAAGGCATTTATAGTCTTCTTGTATCAGCGGTGCGGTGCGGTGTTAACGCTGATTGGTCGTTCAAGTCAAGTGCACATGGAAGCGGAGGCGCGCGACCGGCTGAAGCGTGATACTTTAAATCGTGAAAAAATGGGGCCCAAAGTGTACTAAATCTAAATCATATTCATGTTTATATTACCCAAAGTTCAAAAGTTTTAATGTTGCACCTTTTTAGGACATGTCCTATCATCTCAACTGTAGCTTTACTATAAAGTAGAGACGCTAAGCTTTTCAGATGTGCGGATCATCTTTAACCATTTGGGTCATACTTTTGTCGAATGCTTTGCATATAGCGCTCTTTTGTGAAAAGTCTGTATGGGCGCACAAACAGCAAGAAACACGGGTGGTTTCTAAGGGTTCATGAGCCACCAACGGGCATAATCATTACAAAATTCATGTTCAAGTTCACAAAGCGTAAGGCACATAAAGCCAGCAAAATGCTGGGTGCTTATCTACAAAGTTGACGCAATCTAAGCCAAAATTAAATCTTAATATTGGCAATTCCGTAATAGATTTTATTTCAGTTACGCCAAGTAAACGTAATTTTCAAAAGCTATTAATTATTATATTACAATTTCCAATGCAAAAGTTAGCTAAGATTGGTCCTTTTATTTAATTTTTATTCACAGTACCCGATGCAAGGTACAGAATGTACTCAGGTGGTAACTACGTCATGCGTTTGTTGGTTTTCTACACACGGATCCTCATAAATATCCTAGCCTAACGAATTTTATTATCTGTTTTACTTAACAAGGAATTGTGTTTAGTGAAATAGTAGCTTTATAGAGGTTATTTGACCCATGAAATGGAACTTGCATCCCTCATCTATAATCTGTGTCTTCATATGTAAAAGCAAGAGCTGACTTGTATTTTTATATGTATTTTTTGTAGTATGTGCGTAATGTTTAATTTGCGCATACAGCGAGAAACGCTCTTCAACTCCTGGTCGCGGGATGCGGGGAGTTTCAACCTATACATATTCCTCGAAGAAGAAGTTAGTTGCAAGCCAGTCTCAGCTGAGGGCTGCACGTTTGCGACTCCAAAGTATATTGTGCAAATTCGCCCCAGGGCGAGCTGAGTTGATTAAATGCAGCGTGAGGCCTGCTGCACACTAGTTTAAAGTGTAGCAAATAGCGTGTGTAAATCAAGGAAACGTAATTTTATCATATACAAGTTGAACATACCAATTTGTGCCATATTCAAAGGTGTACTCGAGGCGTCCATTAGAGAGATGCAAGTTCAGCAGCTTGAAGGGCCTGTCCGCTACCAGGAATTTCCATGCGCTATAATATATATTGTCTAGTGTCAACCACGCCATCTAAGACGTGCCCAATTCAAGGGTAGACGGTAACCAAACTCCAGAAAAAATCGCTAACGGAAATGTTTCATGACTGACAAGAATACCACGGTTGATGAACTAAATACTCAAAATCAGGACTAAATGCTTACAACCTTCAAATTTACTTAGATAAAAACTCAAAATGTGATTTGGGTAACTAAGCAAGGATCCAAAGTTGTAAAGGATTTTGTAGTTCTATTGTACAGTACCGACCGAGCGTATAACTACTGAAACATTCTCTGACACAATTTAACGATTCTTGAAACTTCGCTCACAAATAAGAGTGATATGTCGACTAATGGGATAGGTAAAAATAACGTAAGTCAGTTTGGTAAGTTTCGTCCCGATTTCTATACTTTAGATTTTATATTAGAGCTAGTAGAATGTGTTGTGATAGTTTCTGGATATGGAGAAAACTGAGCAAACTCTGAAAGGGTCAAAACAGTTTATCAGGATGCTTCTCCGTCAGAACGGGGCGTCCGTCGATGGGAAAATGAGTGTGGCGGTGTCGTATTTATTGAATTTCCTGACGATGGTCCTGCCACCAATGGCGCATATTACTGCTTCTTTCTGACCAAATGGCGCGATCAAAGGGCTGCAAAAAGGAATGCTCCTATGGCACGACAATGCGTCGTCGCATAAATGCTTTGCAGCGACATTCAAGACAGGCTGACTTGGCATTCGATATTAGTCCACAACCAGCCTAATCGTCCAATATCGCGCCTTAGATTTTCTTTCTGTTGGGAAATTGAAAGTTCACCTTCGTGGAACGCATTTCAAGGACGTTGACAGTTTAAAAACTGGGGTGATTTCATGATCAGAGGGCAAAGTTGTAGATTTCTGTAATGAAGGAATTATGACACTGAAACATCGATTGGCAAGAGATTAAATAATAGAGAATACCTAGTAGGTGTTTAGAATTTCAGACTTAGGGTGTTAGTACCTATAGTTGTCGAAAACTGAAAAATTGTTTTTCCTTTTTTCGTGAAAGCTATTCACGATTATTTTGAGTAGGGCCTAGCTATGGAAATATGACCGTTTTGTATCAGATTCTGTAAACTGAGTGTGTCCATGTGTGAGTCAGTGGCGGCTCGTGAGAACTGTATTTGGGGCTTTTAATTTTTAACAATAACTAAGGAAAAAAATAATAATTAATGAGTGACCTACATTCCATCGACGTTTTAATCCAAGTATAGCAACGACTTTTAGTTTTTTTAGTACTTCAAAAGCAAAAACGTATTTAAACACAACAGAAAATGTACACACGTGTTAAAAACAAAACACCATAATAATGGATTTAATAATGGAAAAGAAAACATCCAAAAGGATACAAAAACGTATTTACTACATTCGCAGTCATCGTCAAAGCTTCCACCGCATTTGCTATCGACTATGACGATAAACTCGCGACTTTATGGCGGTCTCGGCTACAACATCGGAACCCTTCAGGTCACATTGAAACTGCTATATCGCCGATTCTGCAGCGACGAGTTTTAATCCGTTTCAATTTTGAGCACATTTCGGTGCACCCAACCAGCTGCCAACTACTTGCCGCATGTGATATGAGCGAGGGTATCGACACACAACTCATGTTATGTTGACATACTTCTTGGATATTGTTTTACATGTTTCAAGCGGTATTGAATAGCGATCTTCGGATCTGATTACTTAAACCATACTATATTGTAACGGCAGGATAGATGATAAAATATAACATTTTCAATTATTTTAATTTTAAGATTATAAATAATGGCTAGTATAATTCCTGGACAATACATAAATAATAATTAGACAACAATTCCTCATCTCACTGACACTGACAAACAATTTCAAGAAAATGTAAACATCAAACGTAAATAAATCATGGTCAACGTCTATGCAAAGCAAAGCGATTGGAGCTTATACGAAAATGCCTCTTTATTAAATGGGAACAAAATGAAACTAAATTATTTATAAATACGAAAAAAAAGGTAATGCAGAAACGAACCGAAGAACTATGCCAAAATGTCAAATTCTACATGTTCAAAGTTTCTTAAACATTCAACTATAACTTACGTAGTCATGGTAACCTACTGTGTAGCCAATTGTTTCGCTATTACGTCCAGGATTTACAGAAATAAATAACAGTAAGCAATTATTGTAATGTGTGATGTTCCACAAATACAATACAACTAAAAATCCGGATAAATATTTGAAATTATTCTCTGTAGCTGGAATAAATAAATTTAAGTAGACACGTATGTAACACATGAGCGATAAAAATATAATTAAAAAAAAGGTAGTCGAGTCAAGGCTATGCTACTTTAAAATTGTGCTCTGTTCCATATTTATGCATATTTTTTTCTTAAATTCATAAATATACAACATTTTGGGCACTTGCGTGTGATTTAGTAGTCTGCTGAGATCGTTGCTGACGTCAGCTAATTAGTGTCGCGTTTAGTTTTCTGTTAAATGACGTTAACATGAGATTAATTACTGTATTTTGCGTGTTTTAAAATAACATTGTTTTTACTCTTTGCTTTTAATGAATAATAATTAAATCTTCAAAGATCATATATTAAGTGGGAATTTTCTTGTAGTGATAGTTACACTAGTTACGCATCTCTGTTGGTTCTGTGAAAGTTCTCTGGATTTTTGGTGTTACAATACTGCACAATTGTATGCTTTCATATTTTTCGATTGCAGAACTCGAGAAAAATTCGCAGAAGTTGTTCTACTAGCCAACAGTTAATAATTCTAAGAAAAATAATCTGTAAAGGGATTTACACGCAACTTCCCTTGCAACAGCTACAAACATACTGGTTACAAATATTCTAACAATGCTAATAATACTGTAGCAATTAGAATAAACACTTAGTAATGCGCGTACATCAATTTACAAATTAAAAAAAAACTCCGCCTGCTGTGGGATTCGAAGTCAGGCTTCGACATGGACCCCGATTCTAGCCCGGCGCTTTAACTTCTGTATTCGCTTACGACAGAGGTATAAAGGACGCGCTGACGACAGAACTCAAGCAGGGTGTTTGTCCTACGTCTGTTGAGTCTACAATATGCTTATTTTCGTCAAAGTTAAAAACCTGAGCTATGTGCAAAATACTATTTTTATCTAACTAATAGTTCTCGAGACAAAACAAAAAACGGACTATTTTTAAGGTGCTCACCTTGTACATATTTGACCGAAAGTATATTTAGTTTATAGCCAGGTAGACATACAATCCTCCAGAAAATCGTTTTTTGAAATATACTTCCAATAGAAGAACAGACGTACAGATAGACAGACAGACGAAATTGAGAAAACATGTTTTTCGTCATCTAGGGACACTGATATATGAAGATCTGAATAAATCTGGGAAGGCGATTTTTTCACGACTACAATACTTCCTTCGTCTTTTAGACGAGGGTGAGGTAGAAGTAATAGTACCATTGGTTATTATCTTAGTTCTACTTTTTTCTATCTAAGTCGGCTTTGGGTCATCCTTTTCAGCTCTAAATAGTTTTTGCAAGTCACGTCGTTTACTATTTGAGATGTATATTGAAGCCTGGTCCTTCCCTTTGCGGTTATATAATGGTCTGTTTCACCAATATACACAGCATTGCAGGAATAAGAAATTCTGTAAACACCTTTTCACATAGTGTTCGTTTTACCCTTGTGAGAAGGTAGAATCTGTGAGATCTTTTTTGTTTTTGAAGAAACTTTCCGATGCGATCCGTGCTTGGTGGATATTGGGAAGAAAGACTGTTGGTGTGGGATAACTAATTCTTGGAGGTTTGGGTGGCTATGGATGAATATGGCGATTGTTGGCGGACTGTATGTCCTTAACGCAGTAGCCGTTCCTTCTAAGAGCTTTCCAAATATAATTCAAGTCAGTCTGTAAGTGGATTTGCAATAGTAGTATGCCATGAGAAAAAGGAAACGAACAGTTGCTTTCTATCTGCATGGTAATGTTGATTATTGAGATGGTATAAGAAGACGTCTTTACCATGTGGCGACAAGGTGTCGTCAACGTGTCGAAACCACACAGTGTTCTAAGCTTCCATGAAGATAAATATAACTAATTTACAGAATTAATTAGTAGCAATTGCCAATAGCGATTTCGAGATAATAACTAAGGAATAGTAGCAAAGAAATATGGAAGTTTTTGTTGAAGCCGATTGCAGTATGTGCTGCGTAGAAAGATGAAAATGACTAGATTAAATTCAACATAAGCAAAAATGCCATTTTACTTCCTCCGAAAGCTTCAGTTTTTCAGTAAATTAAGATGCTTGTTCGAAATAAAATCAAAGCAATAACTATTTGTATGATAGAACCATAAGCTGCAAACACGTTTGGACCTAATGTGCTTGATATTCTCAAAAAACGAGAAAGGAGAAGATTGAGAAAACCGGGAAAATGTTGGAAAGATCAATTTGCATCCGACCGGAATTATTCTTAGGATTAATCCTGAAAGCTGATGATTTTATAACCTTTTATAATCTGCTCCGGTCTTGCCCTGCAATCTTTAATTATTTCATCCATGAAGATCATGGAAAGTAGTGGACTGAGAACGTCTCCCTAACTCACTCCCTAAATAGTTTTCACGTTATTGAATACTATGCTTAGGTCTGAGACCACTCTGTGCATCATTTAATTGCGGCCCCACGACTTTTCTGAGCCTCTTCGTCAGTATCCTTTCCTAAAACTGTACAGCAGTGATCGCAGCCTCACTTGTTCATCTTCTAACCTGTAACTCTTCATCACTACTACTATTTCCAGTTGCGAAATTAAATCGCCAATATGCTAAGTTTATATTTCCAGATGTTTGGTATATTTAAACATCTTGACGAACACCACCTCGCTAGCGCAGTGGGTAGAGTGTGAGGTTTATGCAGATTGAACTTTTGCCGCAGTCCACTTGATCGGTACTGAGCTAAGTGGATATTCAACGTTGGGACACAATTTGTTACGTTCATGTCGATATAAGCAGACATCTGTGCTTTATTGACTAAAGCTAGCCTTGCGTGCTATTTTTTTACCGTAGGGTGACGAACTCCAGTGTTAGGTGCATTTACAAAGGATATCGAAGTTGCATTTGGGGCAGACATACTATTGGCTGAGTGCTCTCCTTGAGTTGTGTGTTGTCTCCTGGTTGAGATTGGTCCTAGGAAAGTGATATTTCAATTATCTAGCTCTCGCAATGAGCATTCTCGCCTGTCTTAATTTTTGTCGTTTGAAGGTCAGAAATATGGCGTTTGATATGGTATAGGTTGTGACCAAGGGCTGCTCCCGTTTATTGCCCGATTTGACGTCTAACCATGTATATATACACGATATTTCATTTCGTATAGCATTTTTTGTTTCGCTGTCGAATTTACTTCGTGAGGCTAGATAGACATTTGGCTTGCCCTGGGACTGCGTGCATTCGCGTCCACGTTTAGTTAGTGAATTCTAGGGTTATTTCGTATCATACTAGTGGTGAAACTCGACAAATTGGTCTTTTGTTTAACAATTGAGGAGTCATCCGGAATAAAATTGCAAAAGAAGAAAATTCGTCTCTCAACTGTGTGTGGGAATCTGGGATTTTAGTGGTCGTGACCATCTGCTTTACTCTTCCCCAATTCTTGGTTGTATATTGAATATGGGAAAATCACATTTTGAGTGAAGTTAATGGGAGATATGGACTGGTGAGTTGCACTACGAAAACATAAGTTTCAATTTGTTTTTATGCGGTTTTTATAAATGGGTATCGATTATTCAACACCTCCTTGGAGGAGACTATAGCAGATATTGTTATACCTAAAATCGAGTTTTTACTTTTTGATTACTTGGGACTGAGGAGAAAGTATGCTGGGCCGATAATAATCAGAAGTACGAGTTATAAAAGCACCCGTTTACATACTACTATGTAATATCGTCGCAGGGTTCTGTTCTTTCCTGGTCTCTACTGTTTAGTTCTATTTTTATTGGTCCTCTTGTAAAGATTGAGGCCACATCAGTTGCTTTAATCGACATTGGAGGCGGTAGGTAAGCTAACACCTTGCATGTTACTTAAATATTGTGCCACAACTTAAATAATATTAATTACTTTATTTACATTCTCACTATGTTGAAATAGTCTGGTTTATGACGGACTTATTGATGCATTAATGCTTGATCTATATTTCTTCCGTACTTTCAATTTTGAATATGTGTGTGAGTGTGTTAAACACGTATTTATAATTACCATTTTACTCTGAGCGCAGCGTGATCACGTCGCGAATTTGCTATGGGAATTGCTTTCACATAGTTACTTTTAAATGTTATATACATTCGGGATTACATATATTGAGATGGTTTTAAGTTCATAATTTGACTCTGTGTGCAGTGCGAAATATTTAACAAAGTAAATTAAAGCACAGAGTTAAAATATTTTATGTGATTGCAATTTAAACAGTAGAAATTATTAAAATGCATTGGTAATGAGATGCAAGAAGCTTTAATTTGAGAGGATAAAGACAAGCATTAACAAAACGAGTTTCAGAGGGTTTGAATTTGAGATTTGAGTAAAATAAACTAATTAAAATAATAGGTTTGTGCACATTTAAAGCCAGACCAAACGAAATTAAACAACACAAAAGGTTGGTTATGTGCATACTGAATGAGCGTAGTTATTAATAAAAGTATAGGCCAGTGAAAAGCAAGCAAGCTGAAAGGTAGATGAAATCGAGGCAAGATAAGGATAAAGTAGAAATAGCAATAGAACACGAAAGCAACTGAAAAGAAGAATGAATAGTGATATGTTAAAATTGAACTCAAGTCCAGTGCATTAATAAAACAAACTGCTATAGCAGAGCAGTGATTTTAAAAACGTTTGTTTGTAACGAGAAAGAACAATTTTTAGAAATAATAAAGAAAATTTTAGATTTAAGCAAATGTTAAATTTGAAGAAACATAATCTAATTTTATTCCATTAATGTCAAATTGTTATTAAAACTAATTTCTATTTAACAATACCAGATCGCTGTAACCTAGCAACGCGATGCTGTTTTGTATATAATAAGGAGAACAATTGAAATAAATTATAAGAAGCTTGGTGCAAAATTGTGCTCCACAAGGATTGATTCCGGCCCATTTAAGCTGCGGAAGCAAGAGGTCTGCATTACAACAGGCCAGAGGGCTCTGCAAGAGCATCCTGAACGAGATTTGCGGCCAAGGGAAGCGTCTCCAAGAGCAATACTCCAAGGGCGTCACCTGCGCTCAGCTTCGGCCCAAGCGCTGCGAAAGTTTTTACAAGGTAGCATCTGCCATTTATTCAAGTGTTGTGGTTCTGGAAAGCTGTTGAGTTCCATGAACAAAGCCAGCGGAAGGAGTACATCGCATTTCCAAGAGCCCATCTACGCCGTAATCTTCATAAAATCCACGGGGTTCTTTGAATTTGCGAATTTGGCCGAATTTTCCAGCCATTTACAGGAAGTAATACATCCAAGCATCGGGCGTCATATCTACGTCACGACTAAAACAAAATTGAATCAGTTGTTGCCAAGCGGGATTATTCAAATCAATTTACCTGACGCTTCCTTGCTTCATTTCACGATTTAAACATTCAAATTAACGCTAATTGCACTGGAAAAATTTCTGTGTTGACCTGTTAGGGTGAGGTTACGAATAATACGTAGTTAGAATCGCGCATGAGACGAATAGTCTAAAATACGAAAATAATTTCGAGTACATTCAAATTCTGAACCTACACCTGAGATTAAGCAGTTTTGTGTTTCTGCCGGAGCTAGTTTCTAAGATTATTGCAGTTCAATAAAATATAAAGAGGGGAAATTAACCATTTTATTTTAAAATTAACGAATACATTTCATTTTTAATTAGCCTAAATTACTGACAGGCCAAGTTAGCACAATAAAAATATACCTTGAGAATTGTGGTGATTTGCTCTAATAATTAAATTTCCTATTTATAAAAACCGTTATAAGTTAAAGCATTCATTACAAACTGGGGCCCAACATTAGGCAAAGGCAAATTTTTAATTTCTTTAATTTGTCCCATACAAAAAAAACAGCTGCGTACACCATTACAATATAGATGTTCTAGGACGAGGAACTGTCTTTTGTATTCGACACCTGTATGTATTAAAAGAAAAAAAATATATCTCACTTTAATGGTTCCGCATTGATGTGTTATAGCTTATCAGAGCGTCTGCATTTGATAGAGGCAGCTTTTGGGATTTCATCTTCATTGCAAGTTACTATCTATACTGATTATATGTAAGAATTTTCCAATGTGGTACCCTTTTGTGGATAAGTTAGCTGGCTCGTTGAGCTCGATGGGTATTTTCAATTCGCTACCTGGCTATCTGAAGATTGGTATAATATCATTCGTTTAGTGTGGTGCTTGGAGATAGCTCATGAACTTGATTTACGGTCTAAAACACTTTCCAGCGTTGGCGTTGGTGATAAATCTGGAACCGCAAATAGTAAAATGGGGAAAACTGGAAACAGTCGAGCTGGCTGGCAACAATAAGAGCGATTTGAAGAACTCGGTCACGTCATAAGCGAAGAATAGGAACAATAAAATTTGTTTCCAGCACAATTAAACCTGAACTAGTCCAGCAACACACGAGCGCTCGTATATATTCTTCTCCAGTATCTAAAATCTGAAGGCTCGATTCTCGTTTTTTGCTGCAATATGATTTTGAATAATCTATCCACACACCACAATACGTCTGAGCGTCGCACAAAAGAGCGCTTTATTCCAAGGGGAATAAGATATAAAATTAAATAAAGAAATTCTTGCATATTAGGCGCAGCAGGTTATCCATTGTTTAAAATAATTATTATTATTCAATAAGAATGTGCCGTGTAATCGTGAAACTGAGCGAAACTGGTTTATTCCTCACCAAATATCACATTCTAAGCAGGCAGACTTTAAAAAATGAGCTCAGTCATTCCGTTTGAATTTGAAAAATCATTGGGTTTATTTCATACACGCCTGATTTAATCTCGAACGTACGGCTCGTGTTGCTCTCATTTCCATTCCTGGGGCCCGAGGGGGCCCTTCGGGACGGCACGTCCAGCTAAGGAATGATATTTAATTTTTATTACTTTTTCGTTTTGTCCGAAGTGGACGAAATTTGAAGTTTCGCCTTTCAGTAATCAGTTTTGTGCGTGAATGCGCCGTACAGGATGAAATATTACAGTTTTTGTGCAATGACAGAGACGGACACGGAGAAATATTGATGATGCGAAGATTAACCGCTGCTGTCAGGTGCTAAAGAATCTTATTTTTATATAAAAAGGAATTTAGGGAGTGGTTAAGTGGCCGCTTTGTTTGTTTTGGAGGAACGGCTTTGTACCGAGTAATTTCCAGGCTAAGCTCCACGGCAAAAAGGACTTCCGAGCTCGAAGCATTCCCTCAGTTTGATTAAACAATCCAAGAATTCAGATTGTGCCGGCTTATCGTCATTCATCAATCGCTGTCAACCCATTCAGCATCCAGTAGCCCTGGGGAGCATGTGAAATATTTAAATTAAGCGTCCGCCGACGAGCAGGTATATGAACATGAACTATCTCCGAAATCTCGGCCCAGCTCTATGCCCCGTTTGCACGTTATTATCGCTGTATATCTGCAGGAATTTTGCTGGAAACGTTTCATAACAGCAAAGGGGCTTGGGTGTATGTAGGTTAACAGCAATCTATAAACAATTGGGTAAATATTTAAGTATACACCTCGTATCAAGTGTAGAGAGACAATGGCCCGGTGGGCGCCGCACTGGAAATTTGCATGCAATTCGAGAAAACCAGCTCTTGGAAGTGCCACAACCCGGCGAAGAATGTGCAGTTGAATCTAATATCATTTAACTCGATTTCATAATAACAAGTTGCAATACAAATACAGGTATTTAGTAAAGTCGGAAAATCCAGATATCAACAGAATTTTAGAGAAGAAACAGAATAAAACGAAGAAATAAATATTAAAACACTCGGAAAAAGTGCATGGAGAGATGAAAATAAAAGAAAACCTTGTTGGTCAAACGTTGAAGTTAAGGAAAAGATAAAAACAGAAAAGAATACCCGAAAGAAGAACAACCAGGGGGAACAGTGAAGCTAACCAACAACAATATATAAAAAGGAGCAACGATGCCAAAGAAGGGTAATGAAAGCAAAACAAAACAGGTGAAAATAATTCGGTAGGGATCTAGCAATAACATTAAGAGAAAGGGGGCGAAGACTAAGCATTTGAGCCTAGAGTGATTAAATATGCGAACAACTTTAGAAATGGATAAAGGAGTTATGTCAATAAAATGCCAAATGACTAGGGGGATAACATAATCGTCCCAATACATAATACTCGGACTAAAGCGATTGCAACAACTACCCTCTATCATAGAGAAGAAGACTAGAGAAGAGATCGAAGAATTACTGTTTGAAGAACAAACTACCTACAAACCGCAAAGTCAGACACCCGAGCAGATACTGAAAGCCGCTGAACACTTCCAATAATCAATAGTATCAACCTAAACCAATGGCAATTATAACACTCTTTAAAGCAAGCCAGGTAGCGAGTTGTGAATACCCAAACATGGTTTCATAACCATGCGTTCAATGGGCCAGATAACCTCTCCGGAGGAGGGGGTGGGTTAATATTAAATAATTACATCTAAATACAGTCAGCTATTTAATTAAGCAACAACTCGCTAATCTAACTGGACAATTCTCCGATATTATGACTATCGCAACTTGCAGTAAAGATGAAACTTAAAAAAGGCCTTTATCAAATGTAGACACACTGATGAGCTAGAGTAAAAATATTATGCCCTGATTGAACACTTAATTTACATTCGCGGGATTTCGGTTGTCGAATTTTGTGAATGTGATCAGACCTACTGCAGCCTTGTCGAAAAAGATCTTGTTTCGGTGGCTTAAAAACATTTCTTTTGATTTGAGCCTGTTTGTTAATATTTTAGGCACGGTTAGGGGTTGAAACCCCGGATTCTAATGCATTTGATGACAAAATCTCACTGAAGGCGCAAGAACCAACAACAAGGAAGACCAATATCTAAAGTTCAGAAAGACAATCAGTCTAGGGGAAGGAAATGCCGATCATAAATTACCTGGTCCTCCAGGTTGAGGCTTTTGCGATGGAGCGGAAAACCGTTCAATTAGAAAACAATTTTACTCGCTAACTTCGAAGGATCACAACAAAGACACGCCTCGGACTAAGGATGGATTACAATAAAATTACCAAGCGTGAGTAAGAACACAGGAATAATGGAAATGCTAAACGTTGCCATATGGAATGTGATACGGTTGGGAAATAACGAAAAAGAAGTGAATCAAATATTTAAAACTCGAAAAATCAATATGACAGTTATCACATAAACTAAAAAAAAGAAGCAGGAACAAAAAACTAGAAGAATACGTTATGATATAAAGCGAAGCAAGGCGGTGTTACAGATCACTCATAGATTATAAAATAATAAACCAAAAACTCTCGCCACGAATAATAGACATACAAGTATACAGATGGTGTGATATACTTACAAACTACTTTATATCATGTAAAAATCTGTGGACCAAATGGAATAAAACAAAGGCATAAAGAACAGAAGTGAAAGCTACTAATAGAATATACAAAGTACAATTGTTGCAAGAAGAAAGCATTCTCCACCTATACCAACAAGAGAAATAAGAAACAACGAAGTAAGAGAAGATTAAAAAATGGGACAAAGAGATAAAAAATACCGTAGAACAAAAAGATAAGTTTATAAAAAATACCTACAAAAACAGACAGCAGAGACAAAACAAGAATATCGCACAAAACAGAACCAAGGCAAAAGTTAGTTCGTAAAACAAATGATAAATCATGGGGCACCTTTATACGAAGGGTCGAAAACGACGTTCACGGAAGGCAAACGACAGCTTACAAGCTACTAAGACGTCTAAACAAAACGGAAAAAGACATAACACGATTAAACATAGTAAGCAAAGATGAATGAATAGATAATTATAAAACGTTGTGGTATAACCCAAAGGTCACAGAAAGCGAGGAATCAAGCAACGCACTTCCGGAACAAGTTTACGTTGATTCTATAGAAATTACGGAAATGGGAAATACGGTGGAATATTATTAAAATTCAGATTCCTGCACCTGATAATGTTTTTAGTCTAAGCCAAAATATGCAAAATAAAAAGAGAGTTTAATTTAGTAAAACACCTAGCCTTCGGTGAGTATGAAAAAGGTTTGACCGAGTCGTTAGGCAGAAATTATGAATCATAATGACGATAACAGGATACCCATTGCACCTTATAAGGACGATTAAGAATTTATACGAAAATATCACAGTCAGCATAGACAGAGGAAATAGATAACACAAGAAATTTATAATAACCAAGTTGTGAAACAGGCATGTAGTGTGTCACCCAGCCTGTTTAACATATTGCAATGAACACTTCTAAAGCCCATAAAAGTATGATAGCAATTAATAACATTTCAAGCATTTCAAATATCATTTAAAAAATATTCTATAAATGTGCTAGTTTAATTTTTTCAAGTTGTATGAATAGCATTAACTTTGAGTTAATAATTTGGAAAAACAGTATTAAAAATAGTATTAGCCTTGATTGAAACATAAAATGTAATCGGAGCAGGCTTAGAAATAATGAATAATAATGTAAGATGAATGAAAGAAAGAGGAGGAAGCGAAGCAAAGCTGTGAGGTGTGTTATTTTGGTTTGCCCACAAATAATCCATTTAAAAGCGCGAATAAATATACATTTTCCTTATTCAGTGTTTTATAATTAATGCAGTGTCTTTTGGGTAGGCTTTAGAAGGGTTTCTTAGATTTCTTGTACTCCTACAGGAGTTTTAAAAAGTGTTTTTGGAGCTGTTACGGGGTTAGCATAGCCCTGGAAGAACGAATGAGGCAGCGAGCAGCGCGGAGCCCTAGGAACTGGAGCAAAGACGGAGTTGAGGTATTTAGCTTATAACACCAGGCCTACGGAGAGAAAGAGGGGTCCCTGTCCGTCGTGGGACTTACTGTGGGTACTCCTGGTGTCCTATTTTGCATCAGGGAAGCCAAATACGGTTAGAAAGTTATTCTAAAAATAGAATTTGGTGAAATTTTTAAAGAGGCGTCGGTTTTTGCACATTTCCGAAAAAAAAGCTCATCGTGAGTGTTTTTTGTGGCGTCTATTTACGTTTGTTAAATCACTTAGGCAACGCACTTAATCACTGATGTAATTATTAATACGAAGCCAACTTGTTTTGATAAAAGGTTGAAGCGCCATGCTTGTAAGATTGTTCCCATCAGTTGAAACATCTAATTTTGTAGCGGTCCCATTGAGTAATTTATTTAAATAAAAATCTAATAATAATAATAATAGTATAAAATTATCATATGATCTTCTCAGAGCATGAAAAAAAAAGAAGTACACCCGGGTATCCGAATAAGCCCTACAAAACTCCTAAATACGATTTGATTTACTGACGAGCACGTGATAATCCAAACAGGCGAAGCCAAACTGCAAATGGCTAAGTTCAAATTACACAAATTAAACGCTGGGTGCAACTTTTTCTTCTTCTTCTTCTTCTTTTTCTTCTTCTTCTTTTCCTTATACCCTTTCAGGGTGTCGGATATGAGGTCCAGTCCTTCCACTCCTTCTTGTTCTTTGCCATTCTTTTCATATCTGCCAATGTTTTGCCCCTCTTGATGCCAGTTTCTTCGATCCTTTTTCTCCACCGCTTTTTGGGTCTTCCCCTTTCCCTTTTTCGTCCTCCTGTTGACTCTGTGATCTTTTTTAGTAGCGATTGTTCAGCTTTTCTTATTATATGGCCATACAAGCTTAGTTGCTTCCTTTCTATAAAGTCCATTATTCCTTCTTGTCTTAGAGTATGTCTAATTTGTCAGGTCATTTTGTATTTTAATTAGCCACCTAGGCTTTAGGGCGGCGTGCCCGTATGTTAAACCTTTTTAGTTACTTATTTGGCTTCATCGCTTAATTCCATAATAATGATTTTGCACATATTTGGCCTCAAGCGCAGTATTTCTCGTCATCTGGGGCACCCCTTTGTTGGTACTTTGACAATCGGGTGTTAACGCTCGCAGGATTTCCGAACCTTCTAGAATTTACGCTGTTGGTGTGACTGCGAGGCCTCGCGCTGTCTTCGTTACCGGCACTTATTTGTTTTATTAGGCGCCTCGCCATTGGCTGCCGAGATATAGTCACGTGGGGACGCGACCGATGTGTCATGTTGCAGCGTTTCCCGCTTGGCAGTTGATCGCAGCCCGTTGCAGAAAGCGTTTGTTTGGTGGTTGTGTTATCCAGGCGGCGTCCTTTGGCCCCTTAGGTGCCCGAGGACGCCTGCCGCTGTTGATTAATATTGTTGCCGTGGAGGCCCCCTTTGGTGTTGCCCGTTTTGAGGTGTTGCAGCGAGCGCTGCGAGAATTGTTTCACCTTCGAGAGGTGTTGTGGTTGTGCGAGCTCCGAATTGTTTCGGCGTAGCGTGGGTGCATCTTGAGTCCAGTTTCTGCTCCCGTAAGTAAGGGGTCGTCCCCTTCATCTCGACATTCGAAGATCTGTCCCGCAGAACGTAAGTGGCCCATTTTCGTCGTCAAGTTGTACGCGTCCTGACGCGTCGCACGTCGCCATTATGGCGGATACCCACTCATCACTATAACCGTCGAATATCGAATGTACCTGCCACCTAAGACTGCAGCCTGTCGCAACTCAACTGTACCATGCTTCCCGATCGCCTGCGTATTAAGGTATGTGTCTTTGAACTGATTACCGTTGTGAACGCGAGTGTTCCTGTCCCGCGGGGAGCATTAAGTCCCGTGTGCGAGTTGTTTTGGAACGCCGCGAGCGAGCCCGTCACGTCTCTTGTGCCTACAGGCACTGTCGTCATATTTGCCCGCATTTCCAAATTACAGACTGTCTAGTTTACAAGGGCTTGCGTTACTGTATGTTGCATAAGGCGTCGCGCCCACATGCTGTGCGTTCATTTCAAATTACCGATTTTCTATTTACACGGGCTTGCATTACTGTATGTTGCATAAAGCTTCGCGCCCACATGCTGCGCATTCATTTCGAATTTTAGACTGTATCTTTGCCCGGGCTTGCGCCTAGTGCTATCTTGTTTATTCTGTACATCTGTCGCTAGGTTTAGAACGTGCGCCAGCTGGTGTTTTCTTAGATATAATATATATATATATAGGGCGACGCACTCCGCTGCCCCATTGTAACCCGTGATTCAATATATGACTTGTTAATTAAGGGAACTATTGTTTTGTTTCGACTTGTGCATGTTCTGTTTCAGATAAGCGCCCCTTCAGTGTAATGATTATTGTGCGACGGGACGAGGGAGCCTTGAGCGTACAGGTGGGTAAGACAGCTGCTCAGTCGCGGCCGGATGGCACCTAATTACAATCTTTGCATAAGGCAATCCCGAAATTGTTATTTGAACTTGCAACTCTTGAGTAATCCTATCGATGGATTATCGTGAATACTTCGCCCCCGTCTAACCGCCCAGGCCCGGTTATTCGGGTTAAGACAGGCTTGGTGGCGCCCTCTTTATTTTACCGTTATTTACCGACCCTCTGGCCGTTACCCTTAGATAATCTCGTTAAGAACCCGCCCAACTCCACTGAAAGTCTAGCCGGCCTATCTTGTTGCGGCTGGGTAGCGGCCTAGGAGATATTTCGTCCCGATTTCGTCAGTTACGGCCCGCGCCGGCCGTTTCGTTATTGTATGAGCCGGTGCGGTGTCGTAAAGTCAGTTTAAGACCGTAACACATATTTTCAGTTCGGATGGAATTGCGTTGAAACAGGATTGACCATGGCAGTATCCACAGACAACTGAGCATGGCAATCCAAGCTTCCTGCAACCGCAGTTTGTTCCACAACCTTTTGCACAGTTGCAGAAAATCATATGAAGGAGTTCATCAGACGCTGGTGGTAACAAAGTCTTGACCGGTTCTAACACATTTTGTTTCATTACCCAACCCCACTGTTCAGGATTTAATTCATTCCCCAATCAAATTTGAATTTGATAATAAACTCGAAGTAGATGTTGTCGTGCGGCTTCAGTTGTTGGAGGAAGGGCTGGTAATTTAACAGATTTATTCAACCTTGTTGATTTCGCAAAAACAAGGTAACGGAAGTTATCAAGTGACTGCTCTTTAAGAGGTGCTCCATATATAGCCAATAAAAACGTGATTCCACTTTGTATGATAACTTCAGGAGAACAATTCTTTTGATGAAACACTTCCGCTGAGCGCTGTAGATCTTGACGATTTTGGATCAACTTCAAACCTTTTTTTTTACCGCGATTGAAAAGCGCAGATGTTGTATCGCATCCCGTTATAGCGTGTGCAAATAAAATATGTTTGCAGTTCGTGTATCCACCGATCTTATTGGGAGAATAAATTTTTGTTCGATCATTGCCTTAGCCGGGTTTTAAAAAAGAATTCGCTGATCTGTAGTAGACCGTGCAATAAGGATAACAAGCAAATCTACATCTTCTGCAACAACAACAGTTGTATTTGTACGTGAGGATTCAAGTGCAGTCTCTATTATGAGGACGTCGGCATCGTCCCGAGGTTGCTTAGTAGCAATGTTCGAAGCAGCAAATTTTTGTATCAATATCGAAATAAATCTATGCAGGTCCACGATTTGCTATAAATTTTTCTTGACTCATTGGTACCAGCATCATATCATCAAAGAAGACATCAGAAGAATCGGAAAGTGTATTGCATCGTCGAATTTGTTGAATTGCTTTGATATTCTTGGTCGAATCATCATAACCATCAAATACGACTATTATATTGGAACCGTAATGTCGTTTTAGATAGTCAATATATTTATCAAAAATGGATTAGAAAACATCATTTTGTTGCCAAATGACACGATTCAATAGAAAACTACCGTCTATAACATATGTATCGTTTCCAGAGTTTATTTCAATGCTGATTGGTTCAAAGCAGTTGCTATTCTTGCGAATATACCTAGTCTTTGCGGCATTCAACATGAATAGTCACAGAATTGACGTTAATCAAAAGTTCCAAATGTCCGTCATTTCTATCTACACTGGCATTTCGTAAAGTTTGCAAACCGCGCTCCACACTCACAGTATCACCGATTGCATTCGATCTTTCACAAATAAAACAATTATTATTATCCGCCATTGCAATAATTAAACTACACCACGTGCTACAACACAGCCGAAACACGTCTACGTCGTGTATAATTCTTGCTTTATACTGAGGAATGTCTGGAGTTGTCTGGGGGACACCGAGGGGGATTATGCCATCGACGAAAAACATCTGCCAGATAATAGGCGCGATTTCCTGATGTTGACGCATTGTGAACTCTCTAACTTGAAAACGGACGGTCCTGCGTAAAAAGTGCAAGTTACCATTTTTGTAGAGAATTTTCCGTTCAACAAACATTTTTTTACAACTAATAGCAAGCGAGATATAAGCGAAAAACTGATTTCGGTGACCTTTGACCCCGTATAACTTTCTTAGCGGTCACGATATCGATGGGGACTTTTCACACGTTATTTATAACGTCAAAATAAAGGTGTATGCAAAAATCCAGCTTGGTCCTTATTTTTATTGAAGTGAAACCCTAAAGTTACTGGATAATATAGTGGGTGCAGTTTATATTCCACCGAGGTCTGCGGGGGATATACACGTTGTCCCCAGAAATTTTGAATATGGGCATTTCAATGCATTACGTGGCGCTTATTAGTTACTACTCTCATTTTTTGCATAGCGGAACCAAATATTTTAATTCACTAAGCAACGGAAAATAATTAGTAATTTCTAGTTTTTACTGATTTTGTAATAAAATACGGAATCAAAGTCAAAAATAGTTACACGATATTTTATTACAAATTATACTTAAATTCTAACAAACACAATATTAACCTATCGAATAACAAATAGCTAAGTTCATTTTATTAAATGTTCAAAAACATCTTGTTGAGCCAGATAATATCCCAGACGATCATAAAATTCTTGTCTAATTTCTCTTAACATCGCAAGAGTGATATTTTGGGAGGCTTCAAGAATTTTTATTTTGAGCTCATTCTCGTTGTTATCTCTTTGATGCTGATGGGTATAAATTGTTTGCTTTATGTGGCCCCAAAGAAAAAAAAATTTTGAGGACAAATCAGGAGATCTTGGTGGCCATTTTATGTCTCATGTCTCATATTGATTTAAATATTCCGTAGCCGCATTGTGCGCAGGACATCTGTAGTGCTGATACCAGATGTGGGCCATATCAATGTTTTGTAAGCCTTGAACTGCTGGTATCACTTGTTTGTCAAGCAGTTCCAAATACTTTTGGCCATTGAGGTTCCCGTCAATAAAAAATGATCCTATAATAGTGTTCCCCAGAATACCGGCCCAAACGTTAAGTTTTTGGGGGTACTGAATTCTTAAAGTTATTCTTTGAATGATTGTCTTCTTGGGACCAGTATCTCACTACCGAAGGATTATGACGACCATGTAACAGGAAAGTCGTCACTAAACAGAATACTTATGAGAAATTCATAATTATTGTTTACTCTATCCATCACATCTTCACAACATTCCATTCGACGACCATGGTCAGCTGTGAAAACCTCTTGTGTCGTTTTAACTTTGAAAGACTTTAAACCATTCCTTTTAAGTAGTCTATGCACTTCTGATTTTCCGGCATTAATTTCTGGATTTTCTGCAAGGGTTCTTATTGATAAAGTGTCATTTTCTGTTATCATATTGCGAAGCATAATTTCCCGCATTTCGGCTTCTTCATTTTGAGGCCTCCATTCCTTTGAGCACTTACATGATGGATTTACAGAACCAGTTTCCTCAAACAAATGTTTAACATTGAAGACCGAACTGGTATTTACTGTCACATTGTATGCCAAAACAAACAAATTATTCGCGATTTCATTCGTGAAATGACCTCCGTAAAACCATTTAACAATTTGAGTTTTCTGTTCTGTTGTCAACATTTTGAAAAGAAAAATTAACCACTTATGTGTACGACTACTTATTGTCTGGGTAAATTATTATACAACATTGTTAGAATGTACTTATATAAAAAATAGTCAGTACTACTTAATGGATTTTATTATTCCAATTTAACAAAAACAAGAATATAATTTCATTTTATATATTCAATTCATATGTACTGTTGCTTATCTAGTTCCACAACCAGTTACTAAAAAGCAGAAATTGGGAATTGATCCACTTATTTGTCCAAAAATACAAGAAAATTTATTAGAAAATGAGGAAAATAGCACACCAAGATATAGTGCGTCTCCCGATGGGGTAGGTACTACACTCTTGTAAACTATCGAATTTTTTATTCTTCAGGAAAAAGTCATTCTTGATAAAAAGTGTTACTTGTCTTAGGAAGTCACAGTGATTAAAATTATGATAAAGTATACAAAACATTCCAAAAATTTTAAAATGTAAAATTGACTTAAGCAAAGTACTGACCCTTATTTTTAACTTTTATGAAAAATTTTATTTAACAAAGTTGTTACAAAACTGAAGAAAAGCTGAACTACGGAGTTTGGTTAAAAATAACAAAACTGCCTTTTTTCTAAGAAAATTAAATTTTTGATGTCGATATAGAACTCTTTTATACTTTCTTATTCTTGACAGAAAAAATCGTTCGAGTTAGAACAGTAAACGGTAAAAGAATCAACGACGTTACGAACTTTCAACATAAAAATCTACTAGAACTTACAAATTTTCTAATCATCTAACTTCTTCATACACATTCATATCTTTATTTATGGTGACAAATTCAAACAAGTTCCTGTCATATGACACTGACAGTTTTAACGACAAGTTAAGATGGCACCTTTAAACAAAGCTCATAAAGCAATAAATCGAACCAGATTGAGGAATGAGATGAGCATACAGGTCTTACTTGCCCAGAAAAAAAAATCGGCGATACTGAAACAATAATTAGAAGAAAACAAGGCACAACCAAAATTTTCGAAAATTAGGGTATCTTGATATTTTCACCGTCTTAGTTTACTATGAAGGCACTGGTACATACATGTTTTCTATAGCAACCGGCTCAGAACTTCAGAAAAAGTTATCTTCGTGCAGCATCGAAGGTAGAGTTTTCCATTTTAAATAGTAACCATGTGTTGCTACGCAGGTTAAATGAATCAATGCCCTTTGACCCTAACTCACAAGACCAACCGAATTGTGTACAGGGGGGCAGTAGGTATATACGAATTGACCTGCGCTAAAATTCTAAGGTTCCGCGCCAGTTGCAATATTTTTTTGATAGTATACATATCTATATATTTGGTACGTGAAAAGTTTTCTTTCGGCATCTATTTTGAGATTTCCACCAAGCCGATTTTGATTTTTTTAAATAGAAGCTGCCACCATGTGGGTTTGCAAATATATACTGCTCAACAAATGAACTGAACCATTTGCATATATTGGTGCAATTTTAAAAATGTTTCCAAAAGGACAGTCATTTTTGGTAACCTTTCAGGATTGTGTCACTATTAAAAGCATTTCTTTTCATAATTTGGTTTAAATAAAAGTCCATTAATAAAATATTATCATTTGGAAATTTTGAGTTTTTCTCAAATGTTGATAGCACATTGCATACTAAGTATGCCAAAAAATTGTAATGTTCCAAAGAGACTCAAAAAACTCTTAATTTCCTTTATTTCATACTGATGTCAAAAATTACTTTCACATTATAGATTTACTGTTATTTACAATTTTCCAGCTAAATATGAGTACTAACTTGTTTATTTACTATGTGGAGTAAGGTTAGGAAATCTGTAATTTTTAATATATCTTCTATTAGGCCCCTTTCAAACGTGATTACTGTATGCGAGACTCAGTATGCGGGAGCGGGATACAGAATCGCTGTGAAAAATTCCAAAGGGGTGCAGGAAAACTGGTGAGCTATAAAAAAAGAACTAGTTCATTCTAGTGACCGAGCGGTTCTTAGAAATGAACCATGTTGTCCATCTCCAGTACAAATACAAATTATCATTATTTAGTAAGTAGTTACTCACATAACTTACATTGATTGAAATCACAAAACAATACCTATAATTGAAACGCTCAAATCTTGTAAAACAGCTGAGTTGATACGGTCGCCATTTTCGGGACCACTGCCGCCAATATTTCGCTAGGGGAATCTAGTTACTTCCGGTAAATGGCCAGTCTCTCATTTATAGGGTCTCTAATTTGATGAATTGGCAATATGTGGAAAGTTGTCAAAAACATACAAAGTTAGGTTATATTTTAAATGACAAGTAAATAGTAACGGTGGGCAGAGGGATTTCGTTTGCGCAGTGACTAACGTCATATGACAGATTCTTTGTGTTTTAAAGTGTGGAAATTGCTGCTGCTGGGATAGAAGGTTTAGCAGAGCCTGGTTGTTCAACGTACATCATTATTTCCGCATTCCTATTAACATTCAAGAACTGATAATATACCATACCGCAATGTTGCGTACGCCTCTGATTTATTGTGTCATTTAGCCATATACCTATTAACTAAGTTAATAGGTATATGCATTTAGCTTAAATAAGGTTAACAATTTAATGGCAATATGATGATAGATGTAAAAATGTTACCAATACGAAACTTGAAAATTACTAGATTCTAACATTAGTTCCGATTTTCACCGCGTCCCAATCTACTTTCTGTCAGAGCCAGTCTTAGAATATATAATATGGCAGGAAGGAGTGTTGCGCACTGTTACCATTGAATTACAGTGCGAAGGAAGTCGCCATTTGTCTCAACCATTCGTGACTCATACCAAAAGTATGCGGTTGACAGTTTGTGCTGTTTGGATCAGCTGATGCTTTTAAAATAGTGAAAATATACATTTAATACGTATTAATCCAAATGAAATCGTGTTGTTAGTGCTACAGACAAGAGTATAATGTGTAAAGTACATTTTTTTTCTATAATAATTTTCAAGGTCAACTTTCTAGAGGATAAGTTGCATAATTCACGCCACAAAAAAGTTTCAGAGATAAGTTGCATTCCTGCAGGGTCCCTAGTTTCAATAATGTTGGTACATAGATTTTTAGTTCTTTTCTTCCACTAAAAAATGATTGTCATTTTGACAGATATGTCATAATTTATTATCGCTTGCTTCATTTTTGCATTTAAAATATTTCTTGGTTTTCTTTTTTATCCGATTTTATTGATGATGATGATGATTCCATGTTAAAAAAAGAAATTTGTCAAAAGTTCAAATTAAGAAACTTTGACATTCAAAATTGACACATAACAATAATTTTGAAAAAGCTCTACCAACACGAGGTATACAAATTTCCTAGCGTTTTAAACATATATCTACCAACATTGTAACACATTGACAGTTATTATAGAAAAAAAACGTACTTTAAATAGTTGTATTTCTTAAGGTGGGTATTCACCAAAAATGGATGTTTGCAACTTGTTTGGAACCAGTTCTAAACCACTTCCGAACTCCAATGTTTAAAACTCGGTATTACTGTACACATCGAGTTGTAAACTGTTTAAAACCGGTTTGCAAACCTGTTGCGTCTTTAGTTCGCTCAGGTTCGTTGACAGATGTAGATCACATCCAAAATTCGCTCTTTTTCAACGTAGTATAATATAAAAAACAGTGCGTTTTGTTTTAAACATTGGACATGGAATCTTGGACAGAGGAAAAGATAGAACAATTATCTCAGTTATACAAAGAACATCCTGTATTGTGGAACACAAAACATAAAGATTACAAGAATCGTAACAGGAAACACGACGCATTAAAGAAAATAAGCGATATAATGAACATCTCAGTAATAGAACTAGAACGCAAAATAAATGTGTTAATCATCATCCATTCTCGACGAAAGCTAGAATTAAACTGAAAATGGTGACATCGAAAACATCTACAGAAAAAAGCGTACACACAGAATATGTTTACAAACTTGTCTGAAACCCATTCTCTTTTATCTTACCGCTCCTCGAGCGAACTTTAGCAGACCCAAACTTGTTTGAAACAGTCAGCGTACACACCAACTAAATAGTTTTTCCAAACACGGTTTAAAACTGTTTCAAACAAGTTTGCAACTCTGGTGAATACCCACCTTTACGTTAAAAACTTTGAATTCCGTGTAGTGTCCATAACCAAAAAACAATGGTTATACTCGGGCCGCCGAACAGATAGAATGGAGCAGGTAACCCAAATAACATATTACAAAGGTCACTTGATAATATTTTAATTATAATTACCAAAAAGGATCGGAGATGCCGACCCTTACAATTAGAACTAATTTCAATAATTGTCATTAAACAACTTTTTGAGGTTATGATGCAAATAGAAATGTCGACCAACTTAAAAGTCAAGCCTGACATTTGTGCACTTGTAATTGAAAATGTTTAGGCCTGTGGCATGGCTCTTCCTAAATCTCATTATTGGCTGCGGCGTCGAAACCAAAACACGTTGCCCGTGATATGGTTAAGTTTGTAGCGTTTTTTCTTTGGAGTTCCTTTATTCAACCATTTACAAGGACTAAATTGTGCATCTCTACTGCTGTTTTCAAAGTTACATGCAAGTATAAAATATTGACTTGTAAAGTAGTCTCTTAAGGAAATTTTAATTATTCATAGAGCTGCCTGCATTATGAGTAACCGTAAGAAACTAATTCGTAGTCAAGGACGTGAAAGAATCTAAAGCGACTATTGCAATTATTTTTCTCAGTCGTTTTGCAAGAACGAGTGACTAAAGCAACCGATGTTGGCCTAAATACTATTAGAGGAGCCCAACAAAGTGGCGGAAGAAAATTTACTTCTCCAAAAAAACAAATTACTAAACTTACCCCAGGTCATCTGTCGATCAATATAAAGAAGAAGTAATCCCAAGTGTGACTTTGCCATAAAAAGAGACCTACAATGAAAGCTGTATTCGAAGTCGAACAAAATGAAGGGGGGTGTTAATTTCACTGAGAAATTACATTTCTTTGGGCGAGTGGCACATAAAATGGGTTTTCAATAGAGAAAATGTCAAGACAATAGGCACGTTCTAATAGAAAAGAGAGAAACTCTGACAAAACGTGTTGATTTTTTAAGAAAATGTAAATGTACTCTTATCTGATTTACCTAATGAAGGTTTTGGTTCTCAAAAGTTTTGTCTAGACATGACTGCAATTTTTTCTATATGTGATTAATTTTAGTTAAGCTATTACTGATGTTATTATACACTTATTTAATTTAATGACCATACATATGAATTAACCTTTATATGGTGTTTAGTTGTATTTTAGCACTTCTAACTTTTTTTATTACTTCATTGGAGACCATATTAGATGAATTAGAAAGAGTAAATCAGAAGCTTTTCATAAAAACTGCATTAAACGAAAACTGCGAAGTTTCCAAAGGGGATTATGATTTGCGGCTGCATGTCAGCTAACGGACTGTTAATTTATTTATTATGTACACACTGGGACGTAAATAAATCACTATCAAAGTTTTATTGCTCCAAATAATGTTTAAATAATAATTTACCCATTATAGAGGGGTACTACTGAAATACTTGATCAAACTATATCACAATTATTGTTTTAAAGCATAAAACAACTAAAAATTGTATTCCCCTTCAAAAGTTATAATATTAATAGTAGTTTATTTATCTAGAACGAAAAGTGGCATTTTAAAGACGAGAAAGTTGTTTACTTGAATTACTTGCGAGGACCTTTAAAAACACTTTTCGTTCGTGGTGAATACAACGGTTTATTTCATACTGCAAGTTTAATGAATTTTAAATAAAAAGTAGTAAATCATTTCAAATTTTATGTCAACAACTGGCAATTTTAAAGTACTTGAACTTTAAAATTTTACTTTAAAGTACTAGGACTTTAATGTTCTATTTTTTGTACAATAAATAAGTTTTAAAGTACTTGAACTTTAAAATTTTACTTTAAAGTACAAGGATTTTAATGTTCCATTTTTTGTACCATAAATAATCCGAAAATAGTAGTTTATGTAACTAGTCCTCAAAGTAAGGCTTTAGGGGACGAGTCCGTAATATGAAGATGAGTCCTCTAAAGCCATTTGAGGACGTGTTGCATACAACGTTTTTTTGTATTAGCTCTCCAAACATTATAATATGAAGTTTCAATTACCATTAACGCGGCATTATATTAGGAGGCCGCGCGAAAATGTATTTTTCGCTCCCCAAACTGGTTACTTTGGAAACTGTCTAGGATCCTCAAAATGGCCATTTAGAGGCCTTGTACTTAAAGTCGTCATGGCAACTAATGTTTGAGTCCGCTAAAATGTTGCCATGACGACTTTAAGTACAAGGCCTCTAAATGGCCATTTTGAGGATCCTAGACAGTTTCCAAAGCAACCAGTTTGGGGAGCGAATACAAAAAATGTTATTTTTGACATCAGTATGAAATAAAAGAAATAAATAAACAAATAAAAATATTAATTATATTTTTATAGAAGCTTTATGTGTTGAGGCTGGTAGCAGGCAAAGCACATAAAGCCACTTTTATTGCGAATAACATATAAAATTTTATTTTCAAACGAATACTTATACTGCAATAAAAGTAACAAAATTAGAAAACAATAATTTAGTAGAAATGTAAAAACTCAAGATTGAGGTAAAATTGTGATACGTTGGAAATAATTCTTCCATGGTTATGATGGATGAAAATCACAAATAATAATTAAATTATATTGCTGAAATGTTTGATTTTGTTATCTTATATGAGTAGGCAGATAAAGTAGCAACAGTGGCAACTTTATATCCCTAATCAGTTAAAGTACTACCTTTACCTTTGGTTATAATTATAATTAACGCTTTCACTTTGCGAAGCAAGTCACATAAGTTTTCACTTTTATGGTGTTTGAAAATGAACATATTTTATTTAGATTTACAAAATATAAAAATTTAAATAACTTCTAAATGACTTAAAAATCTAATGACTTTCTAGTTTCTGAAATTATTTGTGAAGCAAAGAAAAATACATAAAATACAATAAAAAAAACAGCCAATTAATCAAATAAATGGTAAAATAATTCAATATAGATTCCTCTAATGGTTAACAACCTAAATTGTCTTCAACGAAATCATCTTCTTGTTCAGACGATAGATTAGAACCGGATTCACCGCTGCCGTCTACTGTAATAATGATTTCTTCTCTGTTATCCATAATGTATTCCCACTTATGTTTGTCGACACTGCACATATATTCTTCCATTCTTGCACACTCACACTTCCAAAATTATTTTCTGCAGAAGTGTTAACATCGTCTAATTTGAATGTTGTATTATTTGTAGCAACATAGTTCTTTACTGACACCCATATTTTCCCAATCTGGTTTAATTCTGGATGGTAAGGGGGTAATCGTAGGACTACGTATGACCATGTTCCGCTAATAATTTCTCAATCATATAACTTTTATGTGTAGGTTTATGTAATTTTCTGTTACCATATAATTGGTTTTGTTTCATTCAACTTAATATAAATGTTTCTTACTGATAACCACTTTTGCATGTCTGCTTTTTCCAAACAAGTGTTGGATTCGGCTCAGTACAGACATTGTGATACCATGCATTATCGATGACCAAAACCGACTTTTTTGAAGATTTGCTAATAATTTTTCTTTCAGGCAATTCACATAATTTTAATGGTTTATTTCATCGTGGCAATAATCTGTCTCTTAAGTCCTGATTTAAACATCAGGAATGAATTTGGTACGAAACCTTTTCTACCTCCGGCATAAAGAATAATCAATGCTTGCTCTTTACTGACGGGGGATTTTAAAGAATTGTTGGTACCATCATCACAACATTTAGAACAGTATGGAAGCTATGCAAGTACGTTTCATCAGTGTACACAATATTTCAGCATTCGGCTTTATATTTTATCTTAAAAATTCAACACAATTTGCTATTTCTCTCTTCTCTATTAGAACGTGTGCCTATTGTCTTGACATTTTCTCTATTAAAAACCCATTTTATGTACCAATCGCCTAAAGGAATGTAATTTCTCAGTGAAATTAACACCCCCCTAAATTTTGTTCGACTTCGAATACAGCTTTCATTGTAGGTCTCTTTTTATGGAAAGTTATAGATCACACTTGGGATTACTTCTTTATATTGATCGACAGATGACCTGGGGTAAGTTTAGTAATTTGTTTTTTTGGAGAAGTAAATTTTCTTCCGCGCCACTTTGTTGGGCTCCTGTAATAGTATTTAGGCCAACATCGGTTGCTTTAGTCACTCGTTCTTGCAAAACGACTGAGAAAAATTGCAATAGTCGCTTTAGATTCTTTCACGTCCTTGACTACGAATTAGTTTCTTACGGTTACCCATAATGCAGGCAGCTCTATGAATAATTAAAATTTCCTTAAGAGACTACTTTACAAGTCAATATTTTATACTTGCATGTAACTTTGAAAACAGCAGTAGAGATGCACAATTTAGTCCTTGTAAATGGTTGAATAAAGGAACTCCAAAGAAAAAACGCTACAAACTTAACCATATCACTGGCAACGTGTTTTGGTTTCGACGCCGCAGCCAATAATGAGATTTAGGAAGAGCCATGCCACAGGCCTAAACATTTTCAATTACAAGTGCACAAATGTCAGGCTTGACTTTTAAGTTGGTCGCCATTTCTATTTGCATCATAACCTCAAAAAGTTGTTTAATGACAATTATTGAAAATAGTTCTAATTGTAAGGGTCGGCATCTCCGATCCTTTTTGGTAATTATAATTAAAATATTATCAAGTGACCTTTGTAATATGTTATTTGGGTTGCCTGCTCCATTCTATCTGTTCGGCGGCCCGAGTATAGTTATGCAGCTTGTGGTTGTTCTAAGACTCCGAAAACAACAAGTTTAGGAATTACTTTCGATCAGTAAGTATTTATATGTAATTTATGAAGCAGATGAGTTAAAATACGAACTTTGTCACCACTTGTCAACATAACCTTAAAGATGTTGGCCAGTGGCGTACACAGGGTTCTTAAATGGTTAAAAAAAACAAACGAAGTGACAATGGTAATGTGATAACAGTCATTGTAGAACGTTATTTATCTTATATTACCATTACAAGATGCCTGTTATAGAAGTTAAAGTAGATAAATTGTAGCAATATGGAAATAATAAGTTGCAAAACGGTATAATAGATACATGTAGGTAATGCAGGGGTTATTTCAGATTTCCAACAGATCCGCAGCGACGAAAGTTTTGGTGTAAAGTGGTTAAGAAACCGGAATGGTCTCCAAAAAGTACCAGTGTTTTATGTTCTCAACATTTTTCAGAGGAATGTTTTGATCGTACATCCAAACTATTGGTGAAAATCAAACATACAGTTGTACCTACACTTGATATTGAGCGCTTAAAATATGTGAGTATTGAAATTGAAACTCTACCATAATGTGAGATTAAACAAAACACTCCTGAGAAGTAAATGAAACTGTTAATTTAGCATTGCTTTATGCTTTTCTGCAGGTAAAGGCTTTTAATCCACTGCAAAAACGACCACTGCATGAAATAGAAGAGGAGCAACCAGGAAAAATCCATAAAAGTTGTGAGACAGAGGCAAGTCTCGTAATTCCTGAACAATCAACATTAAGTGAATTTCTATCACTGGATGCTATACCAGGGCCTTCCTCCACCTCCTCCACCGGGATCTTCTACACCACAACGTGCTGTTTCGTCTGCATCCTTCCTGTGGCAAGAATCTTCAGAAGACACTCCCTGCAAAAAAAACTTGAAAAAAAAATTCGTGAACTCCATCAACATGATATTTTTAAGAGTCGCAAAATTCGAGCATTACAAAAAGTTGTCTGGTTTCAAAAACAAAAAATATTGTCACTAAAGGCATTAACTATACAATTAAAGAAAAAAAAAATGTTGAAAGAACAAGAAAGTATGATGTTGGAGCATTTTGGTGGAAACAAAGAAATAATCCAGGGGCTTTCCAAAAAACACAAGGCAGAAGAGTAAAGCAACAATTTGAACATTCCGTAAGGACTTTTGCTGTGACGCTGCATTTTTTTCACCCAACGCTTATAATTATGTACGACAGAAATTTCACAATTACTTGCCTCATCCGAAAACTCTGTCAAAGTGGTATTCATCTGTAAATGCCACACCGGGTTTTACTTCAGAAGCACTTGCATTTTTGAAAAACAAAGTTGCTCATTCCAGTCATGAAATACTTTGTTCCTTGATATTTGATGAAATTGCCATTCGCCAGCATTTAGAATATGTTGGCAACAAGTATTATGGCTATGTGGATTGTGGCAATTCCTTAGAAGGTGATGGGATAGAAGTAGCTAGAGAAGCACTAGTTTTTATGATTGTTTGCTTGAATGAAGCGTGGAAATTACCAATTGGGTATTTTTTTATTTCAGGACTCAACGCGATCAAAAAATGTGCTTGACGAAAATGGCTCTAACTCTTCTAAAAGATACTGGAGTTACCGTCATGAATGTAACTTTTGACGGATGTGCCAGAAATTTTAGCATGTGTAATTTATTAGGATGCCGTTTTGATAAATTTAATATCAAGGTTGATTTTGTGCACGACAATAATCAATATTTTTTGTTGCCTGACCTTGTACATATGTTTAAATTGGTGCGGAATTGTTTTGCTGAAAAGAAGCAGTTTCATAATGTTAATGGTGCCTTGATTGATTTTAATTTTATAATCCAATTATTGGAGTTACAGGAGCGTGAGGGGCTTCATCTAGGCACTAAACTTAGAAAACAACATATCTGCTTCTTTCGGCAAAAAATGAAAGTAAGATTAGCGACGCAGTTACTAAGTCGCTCAGTATCCGAAGCATTGTTATACTGCAGAGGCCAACTCAGTTTACCATAATTCAAAGATGGTGGTCCCACTGCAGAGTTTATATTACTGCTAAATAATGCTTTTGACATATTAAATAGTCACAAAGTTTCTGACTTTGGCTTTAAACAAGCCGCTTGTAAAAGCAATATTCATAATATACAGTCTTTTTTCGACAATTTTAAAACATTTATTTTTGGTTTAAAGTTTCCTGACGGTAAGCTGGTTTTGGATTCCCAGAGAAAAACAGGCTTTGTTGGATTATTAATGGATTTTGAAGCAGTATTGGGTATGTTTAATAAATATAACAAGCGGGCCCCTAAAATTTATTCCAACTTATAAATTAAATCAAGATCATATTGAATTGTTCTTTAGTATGATCAGATAAAGTTTGGGATATAATAATATCCCGACGTGCAGACAATTTCAGGCGTCATACAAAAAGATTTTAATTCATGCTGAAATCCGAGATTCAGGCGCAGGCAACTGTATTCCATTAAATGAAATTGGGATACTTAATGTTAGTTCTGGCAAACAAAAGACCTCAGAGCAAATAATTAATGATTCAATTGCTAATCGCATAGACGCATCTGTAGAAGATGACGACACATATCTTGAGTATTTAGCAGATCATGATTATGCATTTACTGCTGACGCTATGTCTCCCTATAGTAGGGAAATTGTCACTTATATCGCCGGATTTGTAAGCTTTAAACTGGGCAAAAAATTGCGTTGCAAAAACTGAATTTCGCATCTCTATGGCGACCGTGAAGACTTTTTGAAGTCATTAATTACACAGAAGTCACGAGGCGGATTAAGTTACCGCAGTAACGACGTTTTAACTATATGTTTCCAGTGCGAAAAAATGCTAAGAAGAGCACAAAATACAGACTGTAAAATAAACAATGCAGTTTTGTGTTCAAAACTCTTATCCTTTTTTATCGACAAAAATTTATTTTCTACAATGGAAATGCATGACGTGTCTCCACTGGAGTCACAAAGTTTTATTAATTAAGTCTATTTGTAATCTATTTTTAAATACCCGTATTCATTATATTAGCAGAAATCAACTTGCTGCAAATACGGAAAGAATCCGTAATATGTGTACTAAATTAATACATTTTAAGAGACAATAAAATCTTTTTGTTGTGTTTTGTTATTTTCCTTATACCATTCCAAAGTCATCGCAAGCAAATGTTCCTACTAATTACTCTATTAGGATTTGTACGTCTCGTGTTACCTTTGGAATGTGACGCCACAAGCAGGCGGAAACATACATCCGCCATATTGGTCAACCATTCCCGTCTCAGGTTTGTGCAATGTATTGTCCTTCCTGATGTTTTATATTCTAAGGACCTAGTGTATAAAGGAGAGTACTGCCATTCTTTGATATGTGAAAATGCCGCCATTTTTGTTCCCACCAGCAATAACTGATTGAGTTATGTTTAAAATTTTACTTGAAATTGGCAAGACTGTAAGTCTATGTCAAATTCCAGGTTAGCAGGTTATATTTTGCGTCAGTTTTGACACAATCCGACGCAAAACCTAACCTGCTAACTTAGAATTTGACATAGACTTGCCAATTATAAGAAAAGTTTTGGATTTCTAACAAACGTCACGTTGCCGGAATTGTGTTACAAACCTCAAATTGACAAATATGTCAGAGGAATAAACATGGCGGGCGTGGCGGTACTCTTCTATATCTACACTGGCTCTGCTTTCTGTAGCCTGTACACTCGTGAAATTTTAGAAATTAAAGGCCACATTGTGTTTTTATGTTTAGTGAACATATTATAGGTTGTCATGATTTTAACAATTGCAGCTAAAATTGTCAATGTGCCACGGCAGACGGTTCTATGTCGATTACTAAGCCTGGTAATTACTGTGAGGCAATATTTAGTGAAAAAAAAAATAGAATTGTCGCAGCCGGTATTTCCCTCGCCGATGAGGCCGAACGGCTGATCAGGTCTCACTGATCGGCGAGGAAAACAGGGTCCGAGAACGGGCAGACAGGATTGCCTGTAGGGCCCATATTGCCCATTTAAGGGCTCGACGAGTTCGCAGACGGCGAGACGAACAGTGGTAAGTTTTAATTTTGTTCAAAGTTTCTCTGCATTTGCCTTACAGAGTTTTAAAGTTACAAGTTGCATAAAATCCTGCATCAAAGTACTTTCGCGTTTACATGTTGGTAAAAATTACTAGTAATTTACGTAACAAGTATAGAAAGTGGAGCTTTTCAGTACGAGTAAGATGTTTCCGGAAGAGGCCGAGTCCGGAATTTCGAGACGAGTATGGAAAAGCCACTTTCATACGAGTTTCTACAATACTTTTTCGTACACTAGCATACAAAACGGAATACTAAATTTATCCTCGTATATAGCAAATAAGTAGAGTAATGTTATTATGTACGTAACATTTTATATGTGTTGTAACTAAGGAAACTTTGCCGTACGAATACCGCAAAATACTACTTTGCCGTACGAATACCGCAAAGTGCAACTTTCTGATTAATAAATTGTACGGCAAAGTAGCTCTTTCAATGCTAGTGTACGAAAAAAATATTTGTTGTACAACTTACTCTTCCTTAAGTACAAAATAAAAAAAAATGCAACTAATATTTTATTGTTCCACGATTTGCGTCAATTACAGCCCTGAATCTCCTCGGCAAAACAAATATGTTTGTACTCGGTTGCGGAAAAATAATCCAAGGAAAAAAAATCCACGGAAAAAATCCAGGAAAAAATCCATGGAAAGAAAATCCACAGGAAAAAAAATCCAGGGAAATAAAATCCAAATTATAATTTTTCAGTTTTCACATGTTTTGTAACATTACGGCAAACCAAACACATTGTTGGCAAAAAATGTATTTAAATCTATAAAAAAAGCGGACAACAATATTAAAAGATAAAAAGTTTATTACAAGAAAAAAACATTTTATATAGGTACACTAAACAATTTATTTAAAAATAAATATAAGTAAAAAATTGTTTAATAAAAGTTACAATTTATTCTACCTAAATCTAATAGTAGGTATGCCTAACAGCTCGAATAAAATTTTCTAAGTTTCGAGTGCTATTTGCGTATTCTTCGCATAGTGCCTTCAATCGAATCTGCATGTTTACATATACAGCCAGTTTCTTTTTCTTTGGTAAAGCTCCAACACGATATTGCTGTAGTTTGGTTTCATCGGCTGATTCTTCTAATCGCATTTTTTTTTATTAACGTCCACGCTATGGGGTGGTTATGGCCGACAAGATTGGAGAATCTGTGATTCCATCCTTCAACGCGATTATTTGTGCGTTCTTCTCCAGCAATCGTTGTTGCATTTACATTTCACGTTTCTGGTGGGAATATCGGTGGAATATTACGAAATCGCAAGGGGCCCCCCACATTTGGATTGCCTATTCGACGATAGCTGCCATGTACATATGTGGTGTCAAAATAATCGACCAAATCGGCTGCATCTTGGGGCATTATGGTTCGTAGGTAATCCATTCCCTGCAACACGTCTTCGACAGGCAGGAAAGCAAGCCCATCCAGCATACCACAAAATAAATTAAAAGCTTCATCTTCTCGGTATGTGGTTACTAAACCTAATCCTTGGATCTTACGATGGGTGCTCTGGGTTAGATGATAGAAACAACCACGAATCACAACATGATCCCCAAGCACCCCCTTTGCGGCATTTATCATGGCTTTTTCAAAATCCATGTTTACTGTATGGGGATCGGGTACAGTTCCCTCGCCGTACATTCCTGTATTATAGTATGTAGTATGCTTTCGTAGGTTACTTGCGTTTTACATTGTAATAAAGCATTCACCACCGTGATATATATATATCATGAACAGCAACCCTGATTACATATAATTGTTGAAACTGTTTTTGGGCCAATGAAAAGTTGCCATCCATGTAACAGGAAGTTGCTTCAGAAAGCTGCCGAAGATTTTCGTCGGTAGCAAAAATGATAATACGTTCCGCCGAAGCTTGTCCATTGTCATGAAAGAGAAAGCGATTGTAATTGGGGTCCCCAGTTGTAGACCAGTCTCCTGAAGCAAAAAATAAAGTATATAATAGTACTTTATGTAACAAGTCCTTAAAGCAAGGCTTTAGGGGACGAGTCGTAATGTTTCCGGACGAGGCGGAGCGAAGCGCAGCCGAGTCCGTAATATGAAGATGAGTCCTCTAAAACCATTTGAGGACGTGTTGCATACAACGTTTTTTTGTATTAGCTCTCCAAACATTATAATATGAAGTTGTCTAGGAAACTGTCTACGATCCTCAAAATGGCCATTTAGAGGCCTTGTACTTAAAGTCGTTATGGCAACTAATGTTTGAGTCCGCTAAAATGTTGCCATGACGACTTTAAGTACAAGGCTTCTAAATTGCCATTTTGAGGATCCAAGACAGTTTCCAAAGTAACCAGTTTGGGGAGCGAATACAAAAAAATATATATAAAAGATGTTTATACTAAACAAATTGAAATAATACTATCTGTCATTAGTTAATTGGACGTAATCTGAGACTTTTTTTTTCTAAACGTGTCTATTCTCAAAAGAAACTTTAAAATAAAAGAAATAATAAAAAATACCTTCAATGTTGAGTTCATTCAGCGTGTCTGGATCTTTTGGATTAATCTTCGATCTCTGGTTTCGCAATGTACGTTTTGCCGAATGATCTACAGGCATACGTGCTTTAGTTTCATTGTCAAGCGTTGTAACACCTTCAGCAAAAATTTCAGCGGGGTTGGACCCACTGGTTGTCGCGGCGGTTTTCATACGTTGTAGGCATTTCACCACCTTGATACCTTCTGCATCTGCAGGATGATGATGGGATCTTGCGACAACAGGCTCCGTTTTATTCAGGGTTGTCTTCAGGATCGCTTCACATTTCAATGAAGTGTATTTTACACATCGCCAGCGAATAAAAGTCTTGCATTTAACATGTAAGACATACATGTAACCATTAAGACATATTTTCTCTTGCCCTTTATTTGACGTGATAATTTCCATGATGCACAGAACAAATTACCCCACAGAACAGAAGAAGGCCACCAGCAACAACAAAACAATCAATCCGAACACTACTAAGTCAAGCTCAAAACTAACCAAGAGTTCATCCCTCATCCCCATTTTATTCATATTTTGCGATTTGTTTACTAAAATCTCATTGGTGAAATAACATAAATACTGAATACTTCTTAGAATAACGGGATTAAGATTATAATGAACTATTATGACCAATGATGTTATCAACCCTTTGTTCGACCGGATTACGAGTACATTTCCAATTCCTAAGGAAGATGAAGTATTAACCGGCTTTACAACAATTCGAAAGTGCAACAGTTTTTCCCTTCAGTTAACGAGTGTGAATTTGACTTAGTGTGTTTAGTGGAAACTGCTCTTACGGCCGAAATTTCAAGTAGCGAATATTTTCCCGATTGCTATAATGTGTACAGATGTGATCGTCAATACATCACCAATAAACAGTGGGGAGGTGGTGCCTTGCTTGCAGTAAAAGATCACATTAATGTCGTATCTATTAATGTCTCTGAATTAACTAATGCTGTACCTTCTATTGACGTCATAGGGTGTAAGTGTTTCATTAATTTTAGTATTTTTTATGTATTTGTTGTTTATATTCCACCTAGCACTACACTCACACATTTTCGTGAGTTGATTGAATACTTTGAACAAATAGATTGTTGTCGTAATGAAAATGTCTTGATATTAGGTGATTTTAATGTACCTGTCTTCAATAGTTCTGATATCATGAACAGCAAGTGTAACTTAATATATAATTTACTGAATTTTGTAAATTTGCAACAATGCAACATAGTCCCTAACCATCAGGGTACACTTCTTGATCTTATTCTGTCAAACACTAGTAACGACGTTCTTCGTGATAATACTCCTTAGTTGCGGAAGATAATTATCTTCCGATCTTAAATATAAATTTTCAGCTGGAATTCAATTTTGAAACAATTTTTCCTAAGAATGCTAGTACGAAAACCTATAATTTTAAAAAAGCGAAGTTTATTGATCTGTATAATGCATTTCTTAATATCGATTGGACATGTTTGAGTAATTACACAGATGTCAACTCAGTGTGTGATGCTTTCTACAATATTATATATGCAGTATTTGAGTTATATGTACCGTTGCGCTGTAATAAAAGACATTCGTATCTAGCTTGGTTCTGTTCTGAAATAATTAGGACTATTCAATTCACCTGTCATCTGTCAAAAAGTGACCAATAAAAGTCCAGAATTCTGACGTTTCTTGATCAACCAAAAAAATATCAGTGGATATATCTTCCTAGAAGGTATTCAAGTGACTATTTTAAACAAATGTGATTTTTATTAAGAAAAGTCAATATTGGTGTTCTGTTACTATAGAAATTGCGTAGTTTGTTGCTAGATTTACTAAAAACTAATTTGAAAAAGTAGTTTGGTTCATTAAATAGTCCCTCGAATACCATTCTTAGTCAAAGTTAAGTAGATTATTTTTGTGGTGGTATCACTACTCATGTCCATTGCGCTTGGGATTAGGACTCGTGCTATCGCACTCGTCCTAATTGTACCAAAGCGCAATGGACATTCGTGACACCACCACAAAAATAGTCGACATAACTTTGACCACTCATGGTATTATAAGTGAATATTAAACTTAAAAACTACTACCATAAGAAATATAAGAGAACCAAAACCGAAAATATTCGTCAAGATTTCTGCCGCTTGCGGTCCCTAGTTAAAATGCAAATCCATGGAGCCTACACTACTTATCTTCGTAATACTGAACATTCTATTAGTACTGATTCCAAAAAATTTTGGTCCTACATCCAAACAAAAAAGGTGGTACTCGAATACCAGGAAGAATGCGCAATGACAATTCTTCTTTTGAATCGCCTGAATCCATTGTTGCTATTTTTAGGGAGTATTTTAGTAGTGTTTATCAAGCCCAGTCTGATATTATTGATTCTTATGATAAACCTGTTAACAACATGCCAATAATCAATATTGCTACTATTACGGAAGACGAAGTCCAGTCATCAATACATAAACTTAAAAATCACATGACATCCGGCCCAGATCAAATTCCTAGTTTTCTTGGCAAAGATTGCTCCGGAGTACTAGTAAAACCACTAGTTATTATTTTCAACTTGGCTCTTCAAACATCTACGTTTCCAGGCAAATGGAAAACTGCCCGTATTTGTCCAATACTCAAATCAGGTGATCCCAGTTTAGTTACGAACTATAGGCCCATTAGTATCTTATCCAACTTTTCTAATGTCTTCGAAATTACATTACACGCCCGAATCTACCCTCTTGTAAGAAGCTATATTTCTCCATATCAGCATGGTTTTATGACAAATCCGTCTACTGTAACTAATTTAGCTCAGTTCACGCAATTCACTTCCGAAGCCCTTTATTCTTAAGGACAAGTTGACGTAATCTATACTGACTTCTCAAAGGCCTTCGATAGGATTGATCACACAATTATTACTGATAAACTGCATAGTTTTGGCTTTAGTGATTCGCTTCTATTATTTTTCAGATCATACCTTAAAAATCGTACGTAGCTTATAACAGTTTTAATTCCGAGTCTTTTGTAGCAACATCAGGTGTACCTCAAGGGTCTAACTTGGGGCCACTTTTATTTCTACTATTTGTCAATGACTTAGCTGAGACTATATCATGTCAAAAATTATTATTTGCTGATGATTTAAAGATATTTTCTGTTATTGATACGTTAGAAGATTGCGATTTGCTTCAAGCGCAAATTGACCAGGTTCATGAGTGGTGTGTTACCAACAGTTTACACCTCAATGTTTCTAAGTGTAGAGTAGTCACTTATACCTGCAAATTGCATCCAATAGTTTATCCGTATACTTGTAACACTGTTCCATTCGATCGTTGTATATCAGTCACTGAGCTGGGTATCATTTTTGATCACAAACTTACTTTCTCTCACCATATTGATGCTATACGCAGATCTACGATGAAAATGTTAGGGTTCATTATTCGAAACTGTAGGCCATTCTTTAATCTTTTAGCTCTTAAAACGTTGTTTTTTGCATTTGTTCGGTCGAAGTTAGAATATGGAGCACTGGTATGGTATCCATATTATGATTGTTATAAAGAATGTTTGGAAATGGTGCAAAGAAAATTTTTAAAATTTGTATCTTTCAAGATTGATGGTTTCTATCCAGCAATTGGTACAGACCAGTTATTATTACTATCCAGATTTAACATCCTTTCGTTAGAAAACAGAAGAATAGTTGTAAGTGTTACATTTTTATATAACCTGCTTCATAATAAAATCGATAGTGTTTCACTTCTAGCAATGATTGATTTCCATTTACCTCGTTCTTCAATCCGTAATGCTATAACTTTTCATGTTCCTACGGCTCGTACTAATTTACTTGTTGTCTCCTTTATATGTAATGGATCGAATTTTAATAAAATTTCAAATAGCTGAGATATAAATTGCTGTACTCTAGGGTCCTTAAAGACATTTTTAAATCAATCACTTATGAACAATTAATATGCATTAATATTAGCGCGTGCTTACGCTGTTTATGCACTATTTGTTTATACGTTATATATATATGTCGCCTTTACATTTAGTTAGTTATTACGTTTGTGTATGTTATATGTTATTTAATATTATAGTACTGTACTTGCGCATTGTCCTATAATTGGATTTTTTCTGTTGGGCATTAAATAAACAAATAAATAAATAAATGCAAAGAAAATGTACCTGAAGGAATACTTTATTTAATTGCAGTGTATAACTTAAAAATGGCCACGTACATAATATGTATTTATTAATAATTATATTGAAAATATTGGATTTTACAACGGCTTATTATAATTACTATAATTATTGCTTGGATTTTATTTTCCTGGATTTTTTTTCCTGTGGATTTTTTTCCGTGGAATTTTTTCCTGGATTTTTTTGCCGTGGATTTTTTCTCCATGGGTTATTTTTTCTAGATTCTTTGTACTAAATTTATGTGAACATGACTGTACATATTTATATTGCTTTTTGTAATATAACGCAAAATGCAAAAGCAGGGACTACAAGTTTCATGGCCCACCCCGTATATGGCGTAGTTAACTTTCCGAGTGTCTCTCAATATTAAGTTGTCATGGGTAAATAAAACGAAAAGAAATTACACCAATATGTTTAAGACAATGCAAAGAAAGCGAATTATTATTACAACAAAAATACATTTTTTACATTCTAATATAATGTTCGGTGAGTGGCTAATTGAAATTATTATTTTCAATAAACTTACAATAATACAGAAAAATACGTATTCAGTTATAAATCTTTTAGTAAACTTAAGCATTCGTTTGCCCTACACTAACTCAAATTTCGCGCTATTTGTCTGTATGATAATTTGAGATTCAATGGTTGCTGCGCAAGCACCAAAGGCGCGATCCAACTCTGTATCCCGAATCCGGGGCAAGTTGATCATTGTACCGCCAGATGCCAGCGCATAAAGCACCAGACTCGACACCGCAAGGTAAATGAGGTTACAGATAATACATACATACATACATAATTTGAGATAACGGCTATGGATTTGCAACAGTACTACCGACCTCTATGTTAAACAGTTAAAACTTTTAAAAGCTTTGTTTGGCAACCGCTTAAGCTCTTCAGTAAAGCGGGTTGCCTATGCAAAAAATTGTAAGAAGCAGGCTGGCACATACATTTGTCCGTGATAGTACATACAATTCAGAGATCTATAGTTTTAATATTTTTTTTGAGAGAAGAGTGAAACTCCAAGAATTCGTAGTTCAAGACAGAATAATGTTTTCAAGCAGGTATTTTTTGGATAGCTCTCAGATTCGTACTGATCCTTCAAACAACGTACCTTTTTATTAATTTCTATTTTCAATTTTTATTTTTATTATTATTTTTATTAAATATCGATAAACAACGGAAACTGTAAGAAAAAAATGCTAGTTGTAGCTTTCATTTTGAAGAAAGCTATTTCCGAGTAACTTCTCCTGGGCGAAGACTATTAAACCACGCTGCAGTGCCTGCACTTTGACTTACTACATTTACAGATGGGTGTGCAAAACAAATAACTTTTAAATATTTAATTTTAAAAATCTTACAATGAATTACATATAAACTTAAAACTTTGCAATAACACACAGAATAAAATACTATTACAATTACCACCTAGTATCATCTTGCAAATTTGTAAGAATAATACGATTATCTGTATATCATATTCTATTTTAGAACGATAATTTAAATTTAGCTTTCAAACCATTTCTTTCGTAATACTTGATTTGAGGAAAATCGATAAGCTATTCCCCAATTCGTATATTTGCGCATTGCAATACAACATATTATACGTATATAGAACCGTTTCCCATTTTAACAATACCAAACGAAATCATAAACAATAATAACGAATAAATTAATTAACAAATTATACGGCGAACTTATATTATAATGTAAATGAGAAAATACAACTCCGCCTGCACTGCTTCTGGATGGACTGAGTAGCCCCAAGACAGTGTTTACGGTCCCAATCCCGGATAAAGGAGGAGGGTAATAGCTTACGGTACTGATACAACCAGAGCAAAGCAACAGGCATGACTCAGGGAAATGTGATTAAATAACTATGCACTGGAATACAATCACACATAATGTATGAAATAATCTATAGCAACGAAAATAAAGCCTTGGACAACGGACAAAAATTTTTGATGACGACCTCTGCCAGAAAATGGAAAAGAAGAGACTGCAAAAGTAAAGACACTATATCCAGATTTGCATGTTGGAATATAACATCGTAGAATGGAAGAGATCGGGAAGTTAGTCTAGAAATGGAAAAACATAAAATTGATATATGTGGGATCTCCGAAACCAAAAAGAAGAGGTCAAGGCACATCTAAATATTCCAACTTTATTTTAATGTATAGTGGCAAAGCAAAACATGAAGAGGTTCAGAGTTAGAATACGGAGTTAGAATCGTTCTTCACGAAATATATGAAGAGAGCATAGAAAAAATAGATTACATAATTGACACAATTCTTAAAGTAATAATTAAAAATAACAACTCTATATTTCAGACAATTAGTACGTATGCACCAGACTCTTCCCACCCTAAAGAAGAACCAGAAGAATTCTATAAAAAATCGCTGGACATAATTGACACGATTCCCAACAAAGACATTTGGAGATCTAAACGCTCGCTTTGTAAATGAAGAAATAAAGGGCGTGAAACAGAAATTCAACGAACAAGTAGTAAATGAAAATGGAGAGCTCCTAATTGACTTTTGCGTCAGAAATGAACTAAGAATCAGTAACACCTTCTTTCCTCATAAATAGCAACATAAGTATACGTTCGTCAATAGCAGAAATCAGAAATCAATAACTACTTTATCACAAACAAAAAAATTACACCAACTCAAATATTGGATGTTCGGGTCTTGACATCAGCCAACATTGGCACCGACCACGGATTGCTACTCTGCAAGCTACGATTACAACGACAATCTTTAAGGAAGAAAAACCAAAATATATAGAAAAATATAACTTTGAATCACTAGACAGTGAAAGCTCCAGAATCCTTTATCAGGAAAGACTAACCGAAAAATTGAGGAGAGACAACGTTATAGCAGAAGATAATATTAGGTATCGAAGAAGCCTGGAAGAAACTAAAATTCTGTTTGCAGGAAGCCACAAAGGAAGCTATTGGAATGAGGGAAGTAAATATAAATACAACAAATACAAAACCTTGGTTCACACCTGAGGCCAAAAAGTTAGCAGAACAAAAGAGGGAAAGCTTTTTATCTTACATAAGTTCACACACGCAAGAAGCATATAGTAGAAATTATGTAGTCGCTAGAAATAACGTAAATGCCCAAATAAACAAAATCAAAAGAGATGTATTCTAAGGGAAAATACGCCCTGAACATGTTGTTAACGGAGGTGTCAGTATTTGTATCTCTACTTGGAGCAGTGCGAAAGAGGGACCGTCTGCTCCAGATGTTTTTAAGGGTTTAAATGATTTTATATCCATATTTTATGAGTTGTGAAGATGTATGTGTAAGTATTCCAGGGTTCTCTATAGGTTCTGGTTGGCTAATCTTCAGCTCTTAAATCTTTCTCTTACTTCACGTATACGTTGTGACCCAGGAAAATGTTTCTTCATTAGAAGACTCTTTGTTACCTTTTTGTCTTTTGTGCATTTGTTCGAGAGGGCTTTATGGAGTCTTGCTGTAGCTGGAACTTAAAAAAGTTTCCTCGTCTTTGCTCTTAGTTGAGAAAGGGCCTTGTTCCACCACTTTCCCTTTTAGATTTTAGAGGAGCACTTTTTGTATGCTGTAGTGATTACATTATTTAATTGATCTGTAGCATCTTGCAGAGCTGCTACAGTTTTAATAGTTGTGTTAATGCTTTCCAAGCCGCACAGAATGTGCTCTTTATAAGCTACCCAATCTGTCCTTGAATTTTTGCTCGGCATGTTATATGTTAGAGCCATTTCTAAATCGAACCGTATATGTCTATGGTCTGACATTGATGACTCCTAGCAAACATGCCAGTTTATTATTCTTTTTTTTTTCATAAAATGAGTGCTCAACGTTAGGTCTAGCACATCTTGTCGGATAGAATTTATAAAAGTAGGTGTGTTACCCTTGTTGATTATTTTCAGGTTATTACTAGCAATCAAATCAAATAGGAACTCACTCTTGTTGTTGATGTTTGTGCTGCCCCATATTTTATGGTATGTTTTAGTATCATATCCGGTTTGTTTCTCTGCTTGCTGTAGCAAACTAAATCGCTAAACTCTTTCAAAGGGGGTTCTGTTGAGTCCCCAGGGAAGTGGGCTGAACATATTATAATCTCTTGTCTGCCTATATTAGTGGGAATCTCTATCAGTATAGAGTACCCTGAAAGCATAAAATTATTAATATACTTTTAGAGCATTATACCTGCGCGTGGAATTGCATTGCTTGTAATATAAACTACCTTGCATGCTTTATTGTTAAGTCCCTTAATTTGACTATGTCCATCGCTCTTGAAATAGCACAATGTGTAGCTGTTCGCTGATAAATCTCCTACTAAGTACATGCGAGGCTGCTTTTGCATGGTGGATATTTATTTGGGAAAGTCTGAAATTGGTAGTAACCATCTTCAGGGTTTTGAAGGTAATGAAAACTGTTCTGAGTCCTTTCCTTCTACCTGTTCCCCTGGTGGAATAACGTGTTTGCAGGTTTTTGACTACCTTTCCGGAACCTGTGCTACTTCCAGGTGTCAACTTGGCTTTGGTTTACGAAGTAGGCTGTTGGTTTGGTGTAAGTCCTCTCAGACCTTTTGTATTTGCCATCCGGCCTTTTGGCAACCAGGCACCTTTAATCTAAATTGGACACCCAACTTTAGAATTTGGTTTGAAGTCCATCTTCTTAAGGCTCTGGAATGACCTTTCATCAACTAACAGCACCAGTTGCATGCTGTTGGAGACAGTTTCGCCCCTTAAAACTCTCTTCTACTATTCAGCGTGGACATCCTCACAGCTGCCCATTCATCATTATTGTACTAGACAACACACGCAGACTAAGATCGAGGAAGCCGGTATGGAAATTATCAGAGACATTCGTCCAACAAAATTTCCAGCTGAAGACATCGTGGTGAACGAATGGACTGCTTCCAATCCTGACACCTTGAACCTATAATAGTATATTATAATACGAGTTTTATAAGAAGCATTTCTTAGCACGCATGGGTTTAGGGTACAACGAGCGAAGCGAGGAGTGCCCTAAAAAAGTAAGTGCCACAAAATGCCTTATAAACGAGGTATCATACAGTATTTTATCTACTTTGCCCCTTAAAAAAAACAAAATTTCAAGATCTAGAGAATTGCGCGGCAGTTGGCGACATTGTGCGGTGCAATAAAGGCGCTTATTGACAGTTTGGAATGTATGTACACCAGAGCTATGCAGTACTCGAGTACTACAAGTACTCAGTAACTGTACTCTGAGTACCTTTAGTGTACTCGGTACTCAGTCCACGAGTATATTTTTTGAAATGTATTTGTACTTGTATTTGACGCATTTACGTGTACTCGAGTGCATATCCCTGTACTTGAATACATTTTCGGGTACTCGAATACATTTACGTGTATTCGAATAAATTTACGTGTACTCGAATACATTTTCGGGCACTCGAATACAGGTACCTAAATTAATAATATGTTCTTAATTACTAGACCTTAGGTAGTAAAAGCATCATTAACGAAGTTCTACGCCGTATGCAGATCACCTCGGCCACCTAGCATGTGTGTTTATAAAAAGTATAGCATTGACTTGAATTTTATATGTTTTGTATAATGATAAAGAGATTAAATTACTTTTATAATTTATTTAATGTTTGCTAACATACAGTCTTCGATGTAAAGAAAGAAAACGTGTTCTTTTTATGAAATGTTATAGAAAAGTTCTTTCATTTTATTTGTTTGCCATCATTGGCCGCAGTAGAACGATTATTTTCATTTGCGACACTGGTAAACAGACCACTTCGCCATAGCCTGACTGATGACAATTCTGAAAAACTTAAAATCCAATAACATAGGACTTGAAAAAATGTTGTGTTTTGTTTTTACCATTGTTCCGCCATTGCATTCTTCTGTACTCGGTACTCTGTACTTGTATAGGTATTCGAATACTTTCATTGTGTGCTTGTACTCGGTAGTCGATTACATTTTAAGTAAAGTATTGGTACTCGGTACTCGAGTAGTTTTCATCTGTACTCGGAACGGCTCTGATGTACACTATAATATGTATTACTTCTATATTGCTAGTGGAGAGGTCACAACGTAAGTGAGACAGACAACCAACTCTTCTACGTACGTGGTGAGCTGTGCGCAAGCGTCGTCCGCGCCGCGGGGAAGTGATCCTCACGGTCAAGTTTAAAATTCGCTTCTAAAGGCGGCTTCGAATTCTCAGGCATGGGCACGAGACGCGTAGTACTCAGAGTGAGAATATGTCTTCGCCGTAATGTTTTCGCCCGTTCCCAGACCCTACCAGCAATATAGAAGTGATACATATATGATATCCAGAGTTGCCAACCTTGGCGATTTTTCGCAGAAGTGGCTACTTCTTATTCAAAACGGCGACTTAAATTCTGAATTGGCGATTGGCGACAAAATTTGGCGACATATGGATTAAAACTGGCGATCATCTGGCGAAATAATAATTACCTAAAAAATTGTTTTAGTCGAATTGAACGGCATATTCTAGGCAATATTTATAAGTTTTTCTTATTCCATGTATTTGTTTGTTTATATTTGTTTTCAGTTATTTTGTTTCATATGCCTAAATAATAAATTTTCTGGAAAAAATATGTAATTATTTAAAACCCCCCATTTATCTCTATAACATTTGATTAGAAATTAAATACCTAATGGCCGTTTGCATCGCTAGAAAAAGTTTTGTATTAAATTTAAAATTGACTTAAAAAGCATAGAAAGAATTGTTAATCACGTTTTAAATTTAGTCCAAAATATTTTCGTGAGTTGCAAACCGTCATTAGTATTTAAAAAAGTGGTGATTTCTTGGCTATTCCTTATTATTGTGTAGTTGGCGACATTGTGGCGACTTTTTTCTCTACGATTGATCAAATTGAAAGTTGGCAACCCCGTGATATACACGGAGCGAAGTACCTATGATATCCAACGTAAAAAAAAAATACTCTGTTTTTAGTAATTTTATTATATCCTCAGTACGAACGCAAAGTAGATAAACGTAATAACATCCCATATTTCAGCCAACCGAATTCAACCTATCAAGAAAGACATGGGCGCTAAACCGTGTGCTGTGCGCAAAATTCAGAAAAGTTTCTTAATAAATTAGATATTCTATCACTTTCATTGTATACAATTCTAGGTGTATTACAATCGACTAGTAGCGTAAATTCACAAGTGTCAAGGTACTTTAATTCTGCAAAACCTAAAAACAGTTCGTAGGCTACTAATCAAAGGAACATGCAGGTGGTACATAAACTACGAAAACATATGAAGTTATGAGCCAGTAAAGTTAATCTGTAATTTAATTCATTCCACATGCCATGGCCAGTGAGTCTATGGCAGATGTATTTATCTAAAATACAAACGAGGCATCGCCGGAAAACCTAACTGCGACTGCAGCCACCCGACGCAGACGATCCGACATATTATGTCAGAGCAGAGTTGGGCAGTAATTAATTACTTTGTAATGAAATTACTAATTAAATTCCTTTTTGTTTATTTGGATTAGAGTTGAATTACTTTTCAAAATGCAGTAATTGTAATTGGGAATTGCCATTTTTGTTAAAAAGTACTTGACAATTACTTTTTGAAGGTAATTAATTACTACATTCAGTTACTCAAAATTGGAAACGATTAATAAATAAATAAATCAAAAAATCAATTACTTTCGTGTAATGAAATTACTCTAAAGTATTTAAATTACTTTACAAGTATTTGAATTACTTGTGGTAATTGAAATTACTCACGGTATTTGAATTACTTTATGGTAATTCAATTACTCAATTCTGGACCTCGATTGGGTGCTAAATCTCCAGAACGCAAAAAATACGATAAGGTCTTATTAAGTTACATATTAAGCAAATCGGAATAGGGTATTCCCGGTACAATATAAGCCTAATTTATGGTTTCCTCTGATGAGTCGAACTTTTGCAACATTAGCATCTTGTACGACGCGTGCACGAGCAAAGAGTGCATTGTTGCGTGTATGTAGATGTGATGCAGGTTGTAATAGTGAAGCTAATATTTAATGGGTAAGACGATAAAACTATATTTTATAAGTACATTATAGATTACAATACCTATGGTAAAAATATAATTTAAAATAGCTTCATTAGACGATATTGGTTTATAATAATTATTTATTCATTTCAATTTGCTTGTTTTAAACGATGTACTAGCATAAGGTTATACTTCCGTGCAAGTGTAACAGGCGTCAAGTGCAGAAAATTACGTTTTTGGGTGGGGAATTGAACTAAACGGCCAAAATTCGATAACAACATTTAAACAGCATCAAACACATAAATCAAATTGCAAAATTTTATGCCTGGTTGACTTAAAAATGCAGTATGGGGTATGGTACTAGTACAATTTAGAGACGCCGCATAAGTTCATAGCATTCTTGCATTAAACATTTTGTAAATTGTCCATGAAATAGTGTTTTATAAAAATCCTTTAAATTCTGCTCACTTCATCCAACATTGCTTCTTTATGTTATACAGGGTGCTGCGTTGACGGACGAAACATACAAAGCCCCCATACTAATTACGATGCTTCTCTAATGATTTTACACAAAATTCCATTTAGGTTTTTTAAGGAACCATAGTGACCCAATTTTCGTAATTTCAGATATTTTATTGTCCTAAACTTAAAATCAATAAGTATAATTAAGTATTTTGATAAAATTAATAGGTATTATTAAAGATGTCGATAAGATTTTGAGATTTCAAATAAAAATATCAAAGCAACCTGAGCAATTTATTTTTTAATTTAATCGTCAATAACGTCATGGACAAGAATCAACAAAAATGAAATATAATTTTCTGGTGTTATAATACACATGACTTCAAAATTCCAAAGGTATCTTTGATGGAGTTACTTTTTGCTCATACTATAGATAAATGGAATATAGAGTCATTATGCGACAGTATTACCAAGTACCTGTCCGAAAACCGATTAAAACAAAAAATAATATAAATACAATAACGACAACTAACACCGTCCAACAATGCAAGAAAATACAACTCGTCCTTTGGACTCGTATTTTCAGCTTTGGGATTATAACTCATAATATGCATGAAAAAACCATCGATAATAAGCGTACTACTTATTATATTACCCCTGATTATTTTTTAAACAGTCCTATCAGCCAATAGTAATGAGAAAAAAATTCAAATCGACCAATAGCATCAGAACTACACTGACTATTTGCTAGTAGCATCAAAATTACACTGACTATTTGCTAGTAGCTGATTACAGCAACTATTTTTTCACAAACCATTCAAATAGTTCTTCTGCTTCAACAAAGCTAGCTAAAAGTAGAGTAGGTGGGCAGCAGTTGTTAAAAATAACAGTACACCCATCTGGAGGCTTTACCAAACCCTATCTACAACTTGGACTGTTTAAAAAATAATCACGCCGAATTACATTCAATTAAATCAAATTAAGTTACGGATAGACTCACATTAGGGAGTTTTTGCACAACGTCACGTTAAAATAGCGTTACGATAGCGTTACTCTAAAATCGAAAAATGTGATTTTGATTGTTGACGTCGCTAGGTAGGTAACAAAAGCTTTACCGTTCCTCTATTTGAGCGTAACGCAATTGCAAAAACTCCCTATTATTGTTCATAGGGTCAGATGTCCTAATCATCGGCGGAAGTGATAGCGTAAATGTCTTGAGCAGCCTCTTCGCAGGTTGATTATCGTTTGTAAGAACCTTTTAGTAGTTTTCTTGAGGTACTCGAGAATTGTTGGCATTTTCAGTTTTTCGTGAAGTTGTTCATTTCTTATGAACCACGGCGAATCTATTGCTATTCGCAGTATTTTGTTCTGTAATCTTTGTATCTTGGTGATGTTTGGTTTAGAGGCATTGCTCCAGATGACAGAGGCATACATTGTTAATGGACGAATTAGCGACTCATAAATTAGTATTGAGTAGTCAATTTTAATGGTATATTTACGGTTGATTATTAGCTATAGTTTTCCCAGCCTCGCATTGCATAAGTTCAGCTTCTGGTTTATAGGGTACTAAGCGCGTGGTAGTGGGTGGACACCTCTCTGTGATCCCGATAGAGAATAGGTCCACTTCAGGAAAGCGACCCTGTCCACACGAGCCGTGGGTCCCTCTCGCCTCCTAGCAAATGAGAGGGATTCATGTCCCAAAACCCTGTCCTATCCAATACCTATCTATCCTTCCTATATCCTACCTAAACTCACCAACCCGTCTGGCCAGCATGGTGAGTCAAAGGCCAAACAAAACCTTCTATATCCCATATGAAAGTACAACGAAAGAAATGGCCCCAAGATCCCGGCGGCTTGCAGATCCCCAACCAAGACAGCGGCTGGAATAGGACTCAGGCCAGGGGTGCTAAGAATCACCGGGTTACGGCAGGCTGTCAAAACACAACGAAACTAGCAATTGGAACAATAAATGTGCAAACCCTATTTAAGGAAGCAGACATATATGCGCTAGAAGAGGAAGTAAAAAAGATCACATGGGACATCATAGGACTATGTGAGACAAGAAGAAGAGGAGAACAATGTACTATCCTGCAGTCGGGACATACATTATACTGCAGAGGTGCAGAAAATGAAAGCCAAAGAGGAGTAGGGTTTATAATTCACAAGAAAATAGCACCACAGATTATAGAATACGACAGTATTTCAGACAGAGTAGCATCTATAACAATAAAAATATCAGACAAGCTCAAAATAAAATGCATTCAGTGCTATGCACCAACATCGACGCATCCTGAAGAAGAAGTAGAGTCTTTCTACGAAGACCTTACTATAACAATGAACAAAAACAAGAACGAAAACACATACACCATTATTATGGGAGATCTAAACGCCAAGTTAGGCAAACAACAAGACGAAACAGAAGAAAACGTAGGAAAATTCAGCTTAGATGAAAGGAACGATAGGGGATGTAGGCTACTCGAATTCTTAACACAAAACCAACTATATGCGATGAATTCATTTTTTAATAAGAAAAAGCAAAGAAAGTGGACATGGGTTAGCCCAGACGGTAACACTAAAAACGTAATAGACTATATTATTTCCAACACAAAGCAAATAATACAAGATGTTAGCGTGCTGAACTCATTTAAAATATCTAGTGACCATCGACTAGTGAGAGCGAAAATAAAAATAAACTATCCCCTAAAACACCTCCAAAGACAAAAAAGAAGGCAAACATCCACAGATCTACAGAAGCTCAAAAATAATGGTGAACGATTCAGCGAAGAAGTGAAGTACAATATGGAAAAATACAAAGACGAAGCAAACAAAACTAAACTAGAAACCCTAGCTGACAAACTGGCAACATCACTAAAGAATGCCGCTCAGAAAGTAGCAAAGAAAGAAAAAACCAAAACAGACAAACTTAGTAAAGAAACGAGAGAAAAAATAGAACAGAGAAATAAACTATCAAGAGAAAATCAAACTGAAGAATATAGACGTATATCTAAAGAAACGAGGAAGGCCATCAGAAAAGACATACAAAAATACCAAGAAGCTGAAATCGAGAAAATAATAGAACAAAATAAGAATCTAAAATGTCTGAGGAAAAATGGCAGAAAACAAATTATAGCTTTAAAGGACCACGAAGGAAAAGAAACGAATAACACCCAAAAAATAATAGAAATAGCAGAAAATTTCTATAAAGCTATATATACCTCGCAACTTGATGAAAACCCGGAATACCAAGCACCTAGAGAAAAAATCTTAAACGTTGGATCGGAGGAACTACCAAACATTGAAAAAGAAGAAGTAAAGCTGGCCCTAGACAATATGAAAAACAACAAAGCACCCGGGGATGACGACATAGAAATAGAACTTTTGAAAGAAGGAGGAGAAGAGACTATGAACGGGTTGTGTGAACTATTCAATCAATGCCTAATAGAAGGAAAGATACCGGATACATGGAATAATGCTATAGTTGTTCTCATATATAAAAAAGGAGACCCAAAAAGCTTAGAAAACTATAGGCCTATTAGCCTGCTATCACAGGTCTATAAGCTCTTTACAAAGATAATAACCAATAGACTTACGAAAAAGCTAGACGAATGTCAACCGGTAGAGCAGGCTGCATTTAGAAAAGACTACAGCACATGCGATCACCTATTAACAGTGAGAATATTAATTGAAAAAGCAATGGAATATAACTTAAACATTTGCATGGCTTTTGTGGACTTCTACAAGGCATTCGACTCAGTGGAACACTGGATAATTCTCAATGGATTAAAAAACTCCAGAATTGACCACAGATATATTCAAATAATAAAATATATATATGAAAAAGCAACATCTGAAATCAAACTACATCATAACACAAATAAGATTAACATCGAAAGAGGTATCCGACAAGGCGACACTATATCGCCTAAATTATTCAACGTTGCCCTGGAAGAAGTCTTCAAACATCTAAAATGGCACGACAAGGGCATATTAATAAATGGCAGGCGATTAAATAATCTAAGATTCGCCGATGATATACTTATTGCAGCCGAAAACCCAGAAGATTTACGACAAATGATGGCAGAACTAAACGAAGAAGCGGGTAAAATAGGGTTAAAAATAAACCTAACAAAGACAAAAACGATGTGCAAGATAGACCCTCAGATAAACATTAAAAACACCCAAATAGAAAACGTTGACAATTACATATATCTGGGCCATCAAATAAAACTGAATAGAGAAAATCAGACCACCGAGATATATAGAAGAAGAAGACTGGCGTGGATGGCATTCGGTAGACTGGGACATACGCTTAAAAATAAAAATATCTCTCTAAGATTAAGATCCCGACTATTTGAACAATGTATCCTTCCCGTGCTAACTTACGGATGCCAAACATGGACCATCACCAAACAATCAATGAAGAAAATAGCTGTGACACAGAGAGCAATGGAGAGGCAAATTCTCGGAATATCTTTAAGAGACAGGAAAAGCAATATATGGATTCAAAAAACTACTAAGATCAAAAATGTAATTGAAACCATTGCTGAACTAAAATGGAACTACGCCGGCCATGTAGCTAGATGCAAGGACGGCAGATGGACTAATGCGATCTTACATTGGAGACCATATACTGCAAAACGTGGAAGAGGACGACCACCATCACGCTGGAAAAATGATCTGAAACTAACAGCAGGATTAAATTGGACAAAAGTAGCACAGAACAGGAAAATATGGGAAAATTTGAAGACGGCCTATGTTCAGAAATGGACTGTAGAAGAAGGCCATTGAGAAGCGCGTATCTAAGTGGACGCCCAAATATTTAACAGTTTTATCTCGCCACTCAAGTCTAATATTGTTTATTGATCAAGGATTTTTATTCTTTTAAGGGAGAATATTTTGGCTATATATTTCTTAGGGTCGAGTGTTACGTTCCATTTTGTTAACCATTTGCTTATTTCGTTGACGGCCAGTTATAGATGAGCTACAGCCTATGTAAGATTAAAGCTTTGCGATACAATCATTGTATCGTCTGCGTACATTGCTAAGGTTTCATTAGTTAGTGAAATGTTTTTCACAAATATGCTAAACAACACTGGCCCTAAAACGTTTCTCTGTGGAACACCAGCCTTAATAGAATTGCTACTGGAGGTAGTTGAATTGATACGCACTACAAAGGTTTTATTCTCTAGAAATTAGCAGATTACTGATTTTAGATAGCTTGATATTTGCAGCTGGACGAGTTTGTACTTAAGGCCTTCAGCCAGACTCTCGAATGTCTTAGCGATATCACGAAACACAGCAGTCGTGCATTGTTTATTCTCGTATCCTGATTCGATTGGCTCACCGGTGTGAAGATGGCAGCCAGAAGGTAGCAGCCAAAAGTGACGAAAATTGCCGAAGAGCTCATAGATATACAAAAAATTATAGAGAAAGAAACTAACACCACGTTCAACTCAATTAAGGAATTTGCGAACCGAATAAAGCTTTTTAGGTGCTACAGATGAGAAATGCCGGCGCATAAAAAGATACTTCACATATCGGGCAAAATAAATAATAATTTTTCAGCTCGAATGCTACACATAGACCCCGAAAGAAACTTTTCTAAAAACCTGCCCTCTATATACCGAACAAATGGGCCCAAACCCAATTTAATTGCCGTACTCCACATAGCGGGTAAACTACCCCCGCCTAAATAAAATTAGAATTTTGCAGCTCGAATGCTGCATATAGAACTCGAACGAAACTTTGCTAAAAACATACCCTATATATACCGAATAAAAGGGCCCAAACAGATTTTAGTTGCCGTACTCCAAATAGCGGGTAAACCACCCCCGCCTAAATAAAATTAGAATTTTGCAGCTCGGATACTACACATAGAACTCGAACGAAACTTTGCTAAAAACATACCCTATATATACCGAGCAGCAAAATTCTAATTTTATTTAGGCGGGGGTGGTTTACCCGCTATGTGGAGTACGGTAACTAAAATCTGTTTGGGCCCTTTTATTCGGTATATATAGGGTATGTTTTTAGCAAAGTTTCGTTCGAGTTCTATGTGTAGTATCCGGGCTGCAAAATTCTAATTTTATTCAGGCGGGGGTGGTTTACCCGCTATGTGGAGTACGGCAACTAAAATCTGTTTGGGCCCTTTTATTCGGTATATATAGGGTATGTTTTTAGCAAAGTTTCGTTCGAGTTCTATGTGTAGTATCCGAGCAGCAAAATTCTAATTTTATTTAGGCGGGGGTAGTTTACCCGCTATGTGGAGTACGGCAATTAAATTCGGTTTGGGCCCATTTGTTCGGTATATAGAGGGCAGGTTTTTAGCAAAGTTTCTTTCGGGGTCTATGTGTAGCATTGGAGCTGAAAAATTATTATTTATTTTGCCCGATATGTGAAGTATCTTTTTATGCGCCGGCATTTCTCATGTGTAGCACCTAAAAAGCTTTATTCGGTTCGCAAATTCCTTAAGTGAGATGAATGTGGTATTAGTTTCATTCTCTATAATTTTTTGTATATCTATGAGCTCTTCGGCAATGTTCGTCACTTTTGGCTGCTACCTTCTGGCTGCCATCTTCACACCGGTGATTGGCTCCACTATTCTTTGCATCTGATGACAGGTAGAGTGTCCACTTTTGAATCTAAACTGAAACATCGGAAGCCCGCTAAGGCGTGTATTTGATCGCTTAGTCTGGTATAAATTATTCGTTCCAATATTTTCGAAAGTGTTCAATAGGCTTATCGGTCGATAGTTATTTATGTTTTTGTCGTCCTTGCGTGGTTTAGGGAAAATGACTATAATTGCTTACTTTCACGTTTTCGGGAAATAACCGTTTCTTAAGCAAGCGTTGAAATGTGTTGTAAGTATGTGAGGGTTTTTTAATGAGGTGTTTTAGCACTCTATTGGTAATAAGGTCGTTACCTCGTAATTTTTTCTTGGGTAAAGCGTTTATGATTGTTCTCAGTTCGTATGGAGAGGTTGGTTGAATTTGGTCTGGAATGAGTAATTGTGATTCGATGTAGTTTACTACTGTGTGTGCAATATTGCTACCGTTTGTAGAAGTAAACACTTGCGCCAGGTGGTCTAGGACATTTCGCCGTCGCCGTTTCACCGTCGCCCTTTCGCTGTCGCCGTTTCGCCGTCGCCGTTTCGCCGTCGCCACTTCGCCGCTGACCACTTCGCCGTCGACCATTTCGCCGTCAACTTGAAAGCGGAACAAAGACCGTGCTGCCAAATAATTATACTTTAATGTAATGCAACCTTGACTTTATTTATTTGGACATTAATTTGCTTGCTTATAAACTATCATCTTTGTTAACTTACAATTATATACTTGTACTCCGTCGCCGGAAGAAAATGCATAATAAGTTTAATAATTTCTATTGTACTTAAACAGCAAGTATACAGTAATATTTAAATTGTAAAGTAACATATATACAGGGTGGTTCAAATTTATTTCGGGAAACTTTAGGGATACACAGAACACTTCAAAATAAAGCGGAAAACGTTAATCAACTTTTATCGAAAAACGTATAATAAGCGAGATGTAAGACGTTGAAGTTGAGTTAAAAAATCTGATGTGATACACTCGCACAACTTCCTTTTACAGTGATCTTATAATTAGCCAAAAATTTGATTTTTAATTTTTAAGCATTTGTCAAAAATTTTCAAAAATTACAAATTCTACAAAATAGAGCGTTAATTGAATAGACACATTTTCTCTAAAAGCTTAAGCTGAATTCAAAAATGTAATAATGTACCTGATGTGGGTGTTCATAAAATAGGAGTTAAATAAAAAAATTGCTAAAAAAACAAAAGAAACCCATTTCAGAAGTACTCAACTGGAAAATCACCTACCTCACATCAATACACATTAAAAATGTAATAAAAATGTAAAGTTTGAAAAAAGGGCAAATCACTAAAATCATCCTAACGGCCATACTACCTTAAAGGGAATTTTCTAAACCAAATCATTATAATGACCACCATGTGCATGATAAAAGGATTAGCAAAAAGTAACAAGTATGCTCATTACCATCAACAACTAATCAGACGGTTTAATGCATATAAGAGGTGTAATTGTAATAACCTTTAACGTCCTCCTAATGGGAAATAAATGTGAATAATATTTTAAAGCTTTTAAGGATTTCGAACATGTATCATTTAAAATATGTAAAACTTTGATTTCATTGATTTTTATTAAATTAATTTGATTCCATGTTTTGCTTAGATATACAGTGTGTCCCCGGATAGGTGAAGCAACTCTTGTGAAAGGTAAAACATTTTCGATTTAAATTTTAATTTTTTGGGGTTCAGCCCTGCTTGTTTAAAGGCGAATTTCTAACATAATTTCAGATTGGAAAAATCAAGTATGCCTTGGAAATTTTTAAAAAACCCATTTTTCTGTAAGGCAAAGTGCATTTTATGTGACAAATACGACAAAAAGTTATTAAAAAAAGTTGTTTAGAATCAAAATTTAGGCCCCTATACCAAATTTCAACATCCTCGGCCAACTTTGATTTCTCACATTTTATTGCAAGTTTATATCCCAAATCAAAGAATGTTATTTTTAACAAAGTTTTTTTATTGTGAAATAAAGAACTTTGTTAAAACTATTTGTTTTGCCAATAAAAATCTTTGTTAAAATTAAATTCTTTGATTTGGGACCTAAACATAGAATAAATTGTGTGTGATCAAAGTTGGCCGAGGATTTTGAAATTTGGTATAGGGGCGTAGATCTTGATTCTAAACAACTTTTATTAATAACTTTTTGTCGATTTTGTCACATAAAAGGCACTTTACTCTACAGAAAAATAGGTTTTTTGAAAATTTCCAAGGCATACTTGATTTTTCAAAACTGAAATTATGTTAGAAATTCGCCTTTAACCAAGCAGGGCTGAACCCCAAAAAATGAAAATTTAAATAAAAAATTTTTTACCTTTCACAAGAGTCGTTTCACCTATTCGGGGACACACTGAAGATAAGTGAAAAAATGTTTTTTAAGTCGGAAATGTAAAATAGTCTACGGCGAAATGGCGACGGCGAAAAGGCAACTGCGAAACGGCGACGGCGAAATGGCGACGGCGAAACGGCGACGGCGAAATGTCCCATTCCGCAGCTGCCGTTCTTACAATTTACATCCCGTATGACCAGAACTGGTTCCCTGAAGTTTAGAAGAGTTTGTATGCCTGACTCTATAAGCCTATAAGCCTTTGATTCAGCTGTTTGTATGCGCTCACTATATTTACATATCTACCATCACTCAGTGTGATCCTTACTGCTATTGTTTCCATTCTCGTTCCGATGGCAGTAATGGGTGATGATTAATTTGCCGCTTGATTAGTAAGACAACTTTTCCTGAGGTTTTTCTCGAAATTTGATCGTTTCTATAAATGACGTACTCAGGTATTTTAAAGTGTCGGTCGTAGTAAGATGTGTCTCAGTTATGCACGCAATATTAATATTAAATGTGGCTAAAAATGGTATAAAAAATGGGGTTCGTAGGATTTGTTGTTGTTTGGTTTGTTCTATTTTGCACTCTACTGGCATCTGGTTAGGTTGGGTTGACAGTAAGTGAGTTACTGTTGCATCTGTTGGTCGGAATTAGGCTTCGAGATAGGAAATTTATTTGTTCTTTATGCTTTTTGCATCCTCTATAGTTGGGTGGGTAGTGTTCATTGCAGTCCACGCACATTGGGCGGTCGTTCTAGCGTTTCTGGCATTCACTGGTGAGATGGTTTCCTACGCATTTGATACATGTTGGACTTAGATGACAGTAATTCCTAGTATGTCCAAATCCTTGCCATCTGTAACAGTTGGACAATTCTTTGCTTCATAGTTATTGGTTGGTTCGACCGCACAAATAGGGGAAGGTTTTTTATCTCTCGTTAGGAGACTCTCAGCTAATTTTTTAAATCGTCTGTTGTTAGGGATAATGGCACATTTTTAATTGCCACTGATAGTGGTTCATCGCTGAGATCTTGAAACGTGTGATATTTTATGTCAGTGGTCGTATAAAACTTGGTAAGATTCCTGTAGTCGGTTTCATTAATCAGGTTGATCCGTAGAATATTCCCTCTAAGGCATATTCTAAAATTTGTCGTTGCTATCTTTTCGATGTCTTCGGTTAGTTTTATGTATTTTAGCTGGTCCGCATCGTGTAGACATATCGGCGGTATTTTGATATTGTTTATTTTGCCGGGTTCGGGAATAGTCGATTTTGAGAGATTTTCCTTAGTGATACTCTGTTCGATTTGTTTTTGTACCTCGTTACCTGCAGGTGGTGTTAGATGGTGTGAACTACGTTTAGAACTTTGAATTGATGAGTCAGAGACGGCGGTTTCCATATCAGTAGATTGTTCAGCATTTGTTGGGAATACATTTCCTTTGTATATTAAGTTTGGCTGTTTCAATGGCGCACTCATGATTAGATATGGCCACGATCGGGAAAACCGGCCGGGCCGCTTTAGATAGCTGACTTGTTACTATTTTGTACCTCGTGTACACACTTGCACGTTCACTTGAACTTAATAGTAATAATCGGTACTTACTTACGTAGTTGGGATTAAATTTAGGGGCACTAATATACGTCTTTAGTCGGTCAGAGCTCGCTATAAACTTTCAGCAAACCTAAAAACCTTAGTAATTGGGACTAGTACAAAACTTTACGTAATTTCACCATCATTGCTATCAGACGAGAGAAAGGGGCTCATTTTCAATCGATCTTGACCAAAACTTAAAATAATATATTGTTGGATCTTAAAAAATTGGACCTTAATATTTATCCAAAAAATCGTTTTAATCCCGCTACACTTTGTGACGCTAACGCTGTTAATAATTTTTTGATTGGCGAAATTGCTAGAAAGAAAACTGATCTCAATTTAAAAATATTTTATCAAAGTAATGTAAAAATATTATATTACTTGTTTGTTTAGCCTCTCCCCAGTTACAGAAAACGATGTGCTGGATTCCTGTACAATTAGTTCAAATACTGTTGGGGTAGATAACATTAATATTAATATCATCAAAAGGTGCTGCCTTTACATAATAAAACACTCACTTTATATTAGCAATCGTTGTTTAGAAAGTAATTACTTCCCTGTTAGTTGGAAAATAGCACACGTCGTTTTTCTTCCCAAAACCAATTATCCTTCTAGCTTTAGGAATTTACGCCCAATTACAATTCTTCCTACAATATCTAAATTACTAGAAACAATTATGGAAAAACAAATTCGAAATCACCTCCATTATTTTAACATTCTTCCCATTGTGCAGTTAGGTTTGCGTGAAAGGTACAGCTGTGTATCTGCTCTTTCTTATATCAGGACGACATATTTAATGCTTTGGATAAAAACTGGGCTGGTCTACACATTACCCTTTTGCTGTGACGTAAAAATTTTCTCTCTTTATTTAACTATAAGGAACTGGACGAAACAAAAAGTCTACAGGTTTTGGTCAGGTCCTCTTTAAGTATTGCTTGTTTTATAATACTGTCAATGTGACATTTGTCCAAAATGACAGTAAAATAACGTCCAATAACAAGCATGCGAGTAAGCCTAAAATCGTATTTTAAGCGGTAGGGATTTATTCAAAGAGGAGAAACGTCCGATTACATAGGTGAAGAATGTCTTGGTTTGAATAATGTGATATTTAGATCATTGCTTACAGTAAAGGTTAGGTATACGTATGTCAAATTCTTTCTAAAGTCTACTACCTGCGATCTAATTGATCTTTTTGAATTTCAATGCAATATAAGACATACGTTTTAAACGCTATGTTTTGTTATTTCTGACGTCACAGAAAAAGGGTAATGTGTAGACTTTACCATCTTGATTCTTCTAGATTACTCTAAGACGTTTGGAATGATCGACCATGAATTATTATTATCTACACTATTATTTTGGTTTTAGTAATAATGCAATTGAGCTTTAAAAAGTCTTTTAACTAGCAGAACTCAACTAGTAAAACTAAGTAACTCAGTTTCAAGTGTGAAAAGTGTAGAGGCCGATGTCCCTCAAGGTTCTATATTAGGTCCTTTAGTATACATTATTGTAGCTGTAATTTTTGTGCCGATAATACGCAAATATATTTACCATTCAATCTCAATATCAATTAAGGTAACAATTTAGTCAATACTTATCTTCCAAATTTAATAGCTATATCTGAACAACATTCTCTGCTTATCAAAATCTACTATTATGCCTTTTTGCAAACCTATAGACAGAGATAATTTAATACCTTTAGTCAATATTAACATTGCTGAAACAGCTGCACCTGTACAAAACTTCGGTCGTAATTTAGGATTAATTATAGACTCTAATTTAGGATTTGATAATCATATTAACATTTGCATACAAAAAGTATTCAGCAACTTAAGAATCTTGTACGTTAACAGACATTTTTTAACTCTTTAGGCAAAAATGCAAATGCAATGTTTTTGTTTTGTATCATTTTAATTTTGCAGATTTAGTTTACGGACCTTGTATAGACAGTTTTGGCATCAGAACTGTCGAAACAGTTCTTTTGATGCCAGGAGAGTTCAACGAATTCAAAAGTCTTAAGATAAATTTATGGAATTAGAAAATATGATCATATTTCACACAAACTACGAGAGTCTAAATGGTTAAATATGAGTAATCGTCGTTTTTGAACTCTGCTTGCTTTTTTTTATAAATTAATAATTAACAAAACACCAAGTTATCTTTCGGACAGACTTACATTTAGAATGATTCTCATAATATCAATATCAGAAATAAAGGGCTATTAACCATACCACCTCACAGATGTGTATTTTTCGAACGTTTTTTTTTATACATTGACCCTAGTAATGGGCTTATTCGAATGAAAAATTATCCGTTATCCGGTTATTGAAATAACCTGTGTAACTCGGTTTTCGTTCCAACTATTCGAATGAAAAATAACCTCATCCTGATACGTACTACGTGCCGTATTTCAGTGACCTGTGAGTGATCGAAATTCTGTAAATAATACGTCATTCATAACTCATAACCATAAGCAAGGCAGATTGTACTGAAAACACCATTTGGGCGTCTCGCTCTACAGTTTTCTCCCTTGTTCCCTAAGGTCACTAAATCACGTTAGCTAAGCGTAGCTAACGTGATTTAGTGACCTTATTGTTCCCTTGCCGGCTAAGACTCGCGGTCGATCCGTCGTCATATGATATAAACATAAATCAATTTTTTGCCGCCTTTAACCCGGCCGATCGATAAACATAAACGTTTTACCACTGTTTTTTATTGCGATTAGCAAGCACTCCCGTATATTTCTTTCTTTCTACACTTCTTAATAAATAGGCATTTACTACTCTATTTCAGTTAGTTATAACAGGATGTTATTTTATTTTTGTTAAACTTTTAATTTGTATATTATAATTATAAATATACAATTCATCAAGTATATAAATCTTTTTACAAGGGGGGGGGGCATTATTTAAATATTTGCTTAGGAGCCCAAGGGGCTCTTGCACCGCCACTGAACTGAGCCCACCTCTTCTTTTATTGTAGAGCGAACGAACCCAAACTTAGAACAACAAATATGTCATACATAATGATAATGACATACAAGAGGGTCCAAATTAAGTTTATGTAACCTCATGCAACGTTTTTCACAGGGCACGATGAAATGAACATTTTGGATTCGTCGAGTTGTAAGTGGTTGCACTGTGCAATGACGTAATAATGATGTATCATGTATTTGTCATTTTGACCTTCGTGTAGTATCAGAATACTGCTGACATATCTACTACAGCGTTATAATGGAATTTCTTATATTTAATTTCTTCAATTATGGAAAATATGACATTGACTAAGTGATAGTCTAAATCCTTGATATGTTTGTTTATATGTATTTATATATAATGACGCCAAGATAATGAATTCTATTCTATAATTCCACTTGACTATTTTTATTGATATTAGCGTGCAAAAATTCATGCTACTAATTACCTCTATTGTGTTTTTTATCAGTTAAAGCTTCAGCGTTAATCTTTCAAAAGCAATTATGTAAGTACTCAAACTTTGATCTCAAAGCAGCCTTCCGGAAATAAATAATTTCGAATCTATATTCTGAAATTATTTCATTAGCATACCTAGTTTATTATAGCAATGCTTTTAGTTGTTATAAAATCTTTCTTATTAATATTGGAGTTACTATCCAATCTCGTTATTATAGATTTTCAAAATGTTTACCTGTTGTAAGAGAATCGAAAATATTTAAAAGCAGCGAATTGGCCAATCTGTTTAATCAACGAGTATTATTATATTTTCTAACAGTCATATTGGAGAAAAATGACAGGAAATGGGTTTTTAATTGTTTTCGTATTATTCATGGAAGCACCGTTTTGCTGAAGCCACAAATATTTTTGACGTTTTAAGAAAATGCCTGCTAAATAATTTGAACGACTTTAAAAGATTGAGGTAACGATGTAGCTCAAGAGACCGGCGAAAACATTTAAAGCGAGACGTTGTAGCGCTCGTTTTCGTTAATGCTAATGTGGACTTCAAACACACCTAATGTATCGATTAAATATCGTATGATCAAAAAGAAAGTTCATCAAGCGCGCTTTTGGAAATTTGAAATTGTGTGTATTATAACACCAGAAAATATGAAGCTGTCATTTGAAATTTCTTACAAAGTGAGGTTATGATTGTTTTATTCTCTTCTGCAAGCTTTGGAAGTATTTCCGCTGCGTTTATTGAGGGAAGTTTTGATCACGATTGTGATCATATTGAGGTATTAACTACTGTCAGCCACTGTCTATAAAATGTCAGGGACAATGATTTGGTATAATGTTCTGGTGTTATTGTACACATGATTTCAAAATTCCAAAGGCATCTTTACTGAACACTCGTTTTGCTCTTACTATATGTCCTATTTGGCAAACTTATAGTTTATTCAACAGAAAGTTGACACTCTAAAATTGTGTATAACTAGGTTAGAAAATGTTTTGAATCAATTATCTTTTGTTAGTAGATATGTTACCGGACAAATCCGAAATTCGGATATTTTAGTTTAAACTAGGTAAAACGCAAAGCTCCTATTGTCCACAGCAACCACACCAATTTTATAGGCTAAAGGCGAAATGGTCAATGAATTAGGAATTACTGATTTTCGAGAGCGAGGTTTTAGTTTGCCCTAAAATTTGCAGGAAGAACTAGAAATAACGTTAGATCAATGGAACAAAGTCGTTGCGTTTATTTTCAATGTTCTTAATTCAGAAACGGTTATAATAAATCTACAAATATTAAAGAAAACAATAATGCGTGTGTGTACAAACAAAACGTAAACAGTATTCCTGGAAGAGCAACTTAAAATAAAATAACTTGGTAAACTGAATACTAATGAACTATACGTACAAATATATTGTTATGATATTGGTACAGGGGTAAAAATCAGATTAATAGAATTAAAAGATTATAGTTATTCAAAATTATCATGATCAATTTAGATATGAATTGGATATTAAAATTATTAAGATGCATTTAGTAAAGAAAATAAAATTTATAATTTTATTGTATAAAGCTGATTGAGAAACAGAAGGATTCTAACTTAATTTGATATCTAAAATGAAATTGGAAATTGATGACAAATAATTTTTCGAGATAGACTATTGAACATAATGGGTGTTAATCAATTAATAAAGATTTTATAGTGTGTTGGATTGAAAAATAAGCTAGATCGTTAAGGAGATTGTTTTGATTGATATACCGTGCGTCCACGAGACTACGCACCATGGCGCTGGAGTGATGCTAGTTTAATTTAAAGATCTACTCTTTCGGTGACAATTGATGGTCAAACGGTTGCTATGCATTGACCATTAAAATTGTGCCTTCTGAAATGATCAAACGTTTTTTAATGGTCTTGGTTATACAACGTATGAATAATATGTGGGTGGCACTGTAAGTCAATGTCAAATTCGAGGTTATCAGGTTAGGTTTTGCGTCAATCTGTGTCAAAACTGACGCAAAACCTAACCTGCAAAAGTAGCATTTAACACCGCATGTCAAATTGAATACGACTTAATCGTTTATTGCCATAGAAAAATAAATATAATAGGGTTTGTTATTAAGATGTTTCGTAAAAGCAAGAGCTGATCTTTGGGATAAATTAACGTTGCTCTGATTCCATGGTGCGAAACCCTGTGGACACACGGTACTATAGAATTTTGAAACGAAAAGATGTAACCGATGTGTGTAATAAGAAATTAATTTTAAAAAAACTTTTTAAAAGTTTAAGTATGTTTGGTGTATAAGATGGTTTCAGTTTAAGATAAAATTCGAGTGGTGCACAAGAAATAAAATGAAATGCTAAACGGATAGAAGGTGAGCAGATTAAAATGCGGTAAGATAAAGAATATGGTGAGAATGCCAAACTAAAGCAGTTCTGATCTACAAAAGCAAATAAAAAGAAAACAATACTGAATTAAGTTTATTGTGGGATTACATTTGGCGTTTTGCATCAATTGAATTGGATTACAACAAACGATTTACAAGAGAAGAGAATTGCAAGGAAGTCGTTGGCAGAGTGAGCATGTTTATGGGGCTTGTCAAATGAGGTAGCTTGTATTCTGGTCGGGATTCTTGTTGCTGAGCTGTAGCGTACTTCAAAAGAGTAATTTGGATTGAATATTAAAGAAGAACAACTACAACTGGGGTCTGTTTGGATCTGTGCTGTGAGGGAGCTGTGTAGACTGATTCCTGGGGCAAACTAATTTTTCCTGGGTTAATACGGGTCCTGATTCTGGACATTTTGGTAGCTTGGTTGTCAGTGGAGGCCTTCATCGTTGTTTTGAGTGGAGCAGTTGTGGTGTGAGCAGTTGCAGAGTTATACGAATTGGTTTGATCAAAGAAGAGTGCTAAGGTCAATAAAAGGTAAATGAATTCAAGTATTATATAAGAACCGAAATAAAATAAAAATTAAAGTAAATTAATTTAATTAAGAGAGTGCTTACTATTTGAGATTGTCATATGACCAATGTAACGATGAAGTATTTGTGATTGAATTTTCAAAAACTATTTTGACATAACATTTGACAGAAGTTTAGAATTGCCATAATTAAAATAGGAACATCAAATTTCAGAATAAGCAATCTAGATAAAAGGAATCCGCTCTGATTTTCAGTCAAGTGCATCTACAGAAGCAAGCAGAAATAATTTTAAATATTCGAAATAAATAAATAGGTCAATTTAATCGATCAATATTTAATTATAAACATAAACTTGAAGGCAAAATAACGTGGAGCTTTAACCTTATCAATATATTATAAAACATATCATTTTTAATATCAAAGGAGCATCAAGAAAAAATGTTGGTGGGTACCTTAAGTCTCCTTATTCCTACACAAACTGCTCAATTTCAAATCCTGATGGGCCATACAATTGTTTTAAACAACCGTTTTGAGATTTTGTGCAGCTTCCTCTCGCTTTATCAACCTCCGGTAGTTAGTACTCATCTATGGCATTATCCCCAATTTTTGCTGATGAATACAGTTTGTCGTTTAATCTCTAACTCTCCTTGGTCTGCTTTTCTAGTGAACGAGCAGCTGGATCTGCTAGCTATTGCCATATTTCTCCCTTCATTATTGTAATCACCATCGTTTTCGTCATGTACGTAGTTGTCAACTTTCTCCATACCCACAGCTTGTTCACTTTCAAGGTTTTTTTTGTTGAAGTTTTGTGTAACTTTCTCTAAGTTTCTTTGGTATGTAGGCAATTGACAATTTCAGCGTTTAATTGAGTAGTACGCAACTCCACTCTAGGCTCCATACCAAACATGCCTTTGTAGAGAGACATGCTAATTCCCGAAAGCATTGCTTCATTTTTGGGTAGGTATTATTATGCTTTAGCCACGTAGCTATTATGTTCTCCATATCCTAATTAGCCTTTTCAACGGTTTACCATGTACTAGCTTTAGTTCTGGCCAAAGTTCCCTCAATTCATTGATCATTCTATTAACAAATTCGCGACCACTATCCGAATGCAATGCAAGTGATAGCCACTTCTTCGGCCGTTTTAGTTTGAAGAGCTTTCAGAATGACGCATTTTGCCAGGTGATCTTGATATACCAGTATGCATTTTTTGTTTCTATCACATTGAGACTGCCTGTCTATCAGATAGACCTGACAACGGCTATTCATTTGTGTATGCAAAATTGGTCGGGAAACAAAACCTTTCTTTCTTTTTGTTCGTTTTATATGACAACCTTCACATATTAATAAAAACAAGTTGATTATCTGCTTTCTTATATTTGAAGGTTTTTGCTAGTTTCAGAGATTAATCTGTCTCTTCAGCATGCCCGATGGTTCGATGAGCCGCGTCACTCGCTTCAAAATACTTCATCAATAGCAAAGAATAACGTACAGTGTTCTGGGTTGACTTTGCAATCAGTTTCTTATTTCCGTTCATGTGGATGGTATCAAATTATTTAATGCGTGGATATTGCAAGGCCGTTTTTGTTTTAATCCACTGTACCTCAAAAACTTACATAAAAAAGTATCTGACACACATAGCCTCAAATCGATCTACTTACCTCTTCCAGTAAACTGTTGTATTGCCTTGTCAATACCGTACAGTATGTAGGAGATTGAGCATCTCGGTCTTTCGTTGTCTGAATAAAATTTTTCTTCCAGTTTAATTGAGGTATTTTTAAGTTAATTTCTATTCGTAACTTAGCTTGCGAAAATTAGTTAGTTCTCGTTTATTTCAGGCTAAACCGGTCCTGCTCATATAGTTTTGTAAATTTCGATTCATGATTCAATACTAACTAGCGATGCCGTAAGGCCACTGGGTTGGCGTCGGGAAAGCACTTCGCAAATATGTGAGCAGCTTCCTGTCCATTAATAACATCTGCAAAACTCCGTGAAGAAATACCTTTTTCTGTCGTTACACTCAGTGCGGGTGGATTAACGAAGCCGGTGAGCTGCAAATCTAGCTTTTTGACCAGCGAAGATGTAACGTACTTGACTCCAGAAGCTACTGTAAGGCGGCTTCGTGCGTTATTAAAGTTTACCGAAGGTGGTAAAGCTGCTTTGATTCGGGACTGTGGTATTTTTGCAAGCATAACAGTGCCGGCTGCAGGGCAACTCGATGATATTTAAGATTTATTAAGTTATGCTCTGCATATTAACATTGGGGATTTCCGTATTTTACCGTTTATCCGTCTATAGTCGGTTGCCGAAATATCGGTTTTATATCGAATATGAATGCCCTTCAGGAAATTTAGAATGCCGCCTTGGCTGTCATTTGCATACTTGAAGTCAATCGCTTCATATTAGTTTGTATTCTCGTGAAGTCACAGAAGAAAATAATTAGTTGAAATTAGTCCTAAGATTACAGCACCAAAATATCTTAGAACTTGGTGTGCTCATTACAGTATTTAAATATTATTGGGTGTATTGGTAAGTAACCGAAATCCACGTCACCATCTTTTCTATGACTCCGTGGATGTTTCTTTAAGGTTAGAGACGTCGTGAAGACCTCGATTTTGATTTTAACCCCGTGGTACCCTCAACCTAATTAATTCTTGACGTACTCCTACTTTAAAGTAGGTAGCTAACAAATCTATTTCAGGTACTTCGAATCGCCCTTGTCTCGACTAAAAGTTAGCTGGGGCAAATAAGGGGCTGTTTTTTGGTTTGAAATATTGTTTTCTCTTGTAATAAGATATGGCACTTCAACTCAACTTTAACAGCATTATGGCATGTATGCAGGTCCGGAGATAACCACAGAAACAAGTTTCTCCTAAATAAATTCCGCATATCTAGTTTGTCCTAAACGATTTAATTTATTTTTAGTTTTTCATGAAAATATTAGGCCAAACTGAAACCTCTTTTGCGAAAATCAGTGATTCATAATTTAACCGAGAATTCCCTTAGGAAATTTGCATAGTTCATGTGGGCAATAGGAGCTTTGCGTTTGGGTTAGTCTAAACTGAAATGTTCTGATTTCGAATTTCTCCGGTAACAAATACACTAAGCATTCGGGTATGCAATAGTCAAAACTGCAGTCCTTGTTTGGCCAATGATATCATTTAAAACCAAAAGAAGACAATTGATTTTAAAAGTGGCTTTTTACTTCTTTATCTTATCTCTGTTATCGTGAAATCAGAATAAAGAATCGAAACACTTTCACGCCGCTTGAACATAAGGGGCATTGCTTACTTGTTATTGCCAGTTGTTGGGTATAAATACGGAGAAAGGTCTAGTCTTTCAAAGTCGTTCGCTGACAACCAATCATGAAGTTTGCACAGTTTATAGCCGCGGGTGTAATTCTGCATCTGGCAGCAGCTACGCCATTATCTTACCCTAAACCTCTTAACCCGCAACAAGGTATGCTAAAGACTTTAAATGCATGAAATAAATAATCTCAAGGTCTTGATTCAGCAACTTAACGTTCTTTGAAATTTTCAGCCGCACTCCTGGCGTCATGGACTCCAGCAAGCAAACAGCATATGTGGCAGCTTAGTGGTCAATACCAAGGTGACATCCTGCTTGCTCCTGGTCAACGAAATGGAGTTACCGATACACGTCTGAGATGGCCCAACAGGGTAGTCCCCTTCGAGTTTTCCAACGATTTTAGTAAGCTTTTCGATATCTTTTTAAATATTTGCATCATGGTTTGAAGAAATGAAGAGACTAATCAAATGGCTGTAGCGATGTCTACTTTTCTTCCGTTTCTTAAGACTTCGTTTCTTATTTCGTTCATGTATGTTAAAATTCGGCTTTGTTAATATTAGTCATGTTAAAACATAATCCGTGTACACTAACATTTCTTTTGTTCACAGCTGAATCTGAAAAGCAGTTCATTGCCAACACGTTGGCAACCGAGTATGCCAAAACTTGTGTTACTGTTCGTCCACGAACATCCAGCGAGACCGACTACGTCTACATAACCGTAAGTCACTGTTGAGCATCCAAAAATTATGTTATTAACCAATTTTTCTATCGAAAAAAGGGTCAAAACACAGGTTGCTGGTCCTGGGTTGGACGTCTGGGCGGTAGCCAGGAGCTCAATTTGCAACGCAATGGGTGCATTTGGTACGGTACCATCGTACACGAATTCCTGCACGCTGCCGGATTTTACCACCAGCAAAGCGCGACCGAGAGAGACGATTGGGTGGACATTCTCTGGCAAAATATTCAGTCAGGTGAGGTGCATGGATTGTAGTACGAAAAACGCAGCAATGTAGAGGCAAGCTTCCTTCAACTTCACGGACTTATGAGTGTAACGATTTCAGGGACTGAGCACAACTTCGACAAGTATGGATCTGACATGATTACTAGTTTTGGAGAACAGTACGACTATAACAGTGTAATGCACTACGATGCGTATGCCTTCTCTTCTAACGGACAACCTACTATTGTTCCCAAGGTAAATTGCTATCAAATTTTAACATTAAACGGTTCTGAAACAATATATAACTAAAACAGTCGAAATGTCACTTCGAGAACATCCTGTATCTGTAACATTACTCTGTTTTAGGATTCAAATGCCAATATTGGCCAAAGTGATGGTTTGAGCTCAATCGACATTGCTAAGCTTAATAAGATGTACGGCTGCGCTTAGATGACGTTTTAACTATGCGTAATATTTATGCTATTATATGTTACAACAAACAACATTTCGCAAATTTAAAGACTGTGGCCATGAGAAAATAAAGGAAAAGTTTCGGCAGAGCATTGTTACCTTATTTTGGAACATAGAATCTTCAGTTTTCTTTTGTCAATAATATTAAAACACACTCTGTATTTTTATTTCAGAATAGGGAAATAATTCCTTTAAAATATAATTAAATTAGAATAAACAACAATTTATTATTTCTCTAGCAAATGTTTCAACTTGGAGCAAACAGTTTTTTGGATATTAAATTTGACATGAATTTGTACTCATAAGTAACAAAGAATAAATAATAAATCATATTATTCGTCATTATTACGTCCAAAAGGGTAAAACTCAATCGATAATAACATTCGACTCCTTGCCAAAGTAAAATGGAAAACACTTTCGTATCATCGTACCCTCTTTGTGCTTAGAGCTATCTTTATCACTTACTACTCTTTTGAATCATGGAAAGAAGCGTCAGCATGGTCTTCGACGGCTATGACTAAGTAAAAAGATTTGTGGAAAACTGGTGTAACAGTTAGTTACAAGACTATTATTTTAGGGATATAACGTACTAAGTTACCAGACAGAGTGGGTATTGTGGAGTTACTCTATTAATGTAGTACATCAATAAAGTATTGTAAAAAATTAAACTACTACGATTTTTATTTCCGACAACCTCGAGAAGTCACGGACATCGTTCATAGTTTCTCCGCTGGAGGGCTAAACATTTTAAAATTCAAATTGTTTTGCACGGGATTAAAATGAGCCAGTGAGAAGAGATGTACCCAAATAAATAAGACTTCGAAATAATTTTCATCTAATATATTATTCACTAGCACTGATGGTTGATCAGGCCGACATGACATCAGAACCAGTCCCTAGCAACTTCTCGAAGAGACCTGCGAGGGACGAGTGGAAGGTAGCTAATAAAGTGATCAGTTATAGCAAGGTACAGTGGGCTGTAAAATCCTTCTCGTAGAGTAACAACTGATGCCTACCATCTAGGACGAACTCAGATTAGACGGCTGGTAGGACTAGTCACAGGACACTGCCACCTGAGAACATAGCTACAAAAAAGTGGACGTGACTACCTCCCTGGACTTTCCCATATTGGAAACTGTTCATATCGTCTTTATTCAACAGTCTTTACAACATATCAAAATTTCAACTCGATGACTCACCTCTTCACCGTGATAAGCGTTTACACTTTCACGTAAATTGCGGGTAAATATAAAAGAACTAGTGAGTCACCCGAACTACGTTTCGGTTAGCAAAATTAAGAGAGATTCATTAATATAAATTAAAAAAAAAGATGCATCGACGGGATCGAACCCGGGGCTCCCGCGTGATAGGCCAGCACGCTTACCGCAGAACCACACTCTCCTGTTTGAATAATGCGCGCACCCGAGCTAATAGTAGACAGCGATAGGCGCTCCGCTCTGCTGCCTAGAGAAGTTAATTAAATTATACTGCTGCCTAGAGAAGTTAATTAAATAAGTCTGAAAATTAGCAAACTTTTAAGCCATCGTACAACTTAATCGGTCCAGTATCTTCGGAGGAGATAGCGAACAAACATAGTTACACGCAAACAAAGAGAGCTACGATTTTATGTTATAAGATGTGTAGTTCAAAACGTGACCACCGAGCTTCTGTAGATGGCGCCAAGTGGACAAGCCGCCACTGTGCTATTTATGTATAAAACGGCTGTAGCACCGAGGTGAAATTTTCTAAGTACCTGGAAATTATATTTTCTAGGGCATACAAAATCGATTTTTTTATTTTCGCGGAAAAAGTTTCTTTGACGCAAAAATATAACAACCGTTAGAATAAAAAAATTATTTTTTAAAAATAGAGGGGGAGGGGGCCGGTGCGCTTACATATATCCACGAGTGTAATATTTTTTGCATATTCATATGCTCCATTATGCACTGAGCAATCCAGTGAAAACCCCAGCTACCTATCTTGTTTTGTTTATTAATTAAAGGGGTTTAAATTTTCAAACTTCAAAGCTTCGTAGAGGGCGCCACAGATAATTCATGAGATTCTTTAAAAAACAGATCGATAGCCCTTTTCGGGGTCTATCAGTGTATGAAGTTTAAAAAAATTCCTGTGGGCAGTTTTTGAGAAATGATTTTTAGAAAATATTACTATTTTTCAAAACACTTTTTATATCACCTCATGTTAGCCTTCATATACTATTCAGAAAACAAAAATCAATTGAATCGATTCATACGTTTTTGAGTAATAGGGCGTTAAACGCAAAATTTTCAAAAAATCATAGCGCCCTTCATTTTAAACCTAGTGAGTTCGGAAAAAAACTAACAGATTTGTCTTATGACCCTCTATCGTTATCCGCGATAAAATTGTCAAAATTTTAATCACGAAAACAGTGATACCAAAAAAACATGCGTAACTTCCGCTTCCGGTTTCGGATTTTTTTGAAAATCTTATTTTGTCGATGAATTTTCGATACACCTCCGCATTCCAAAGCGCATCAAAATCGGAGCAATACTTTCGGCTGTAGGAGCGTCACCCACCCACACACACACCCACACACACACCCACACACAGACAGACATTTTTTAAAAACCACTTTTTTGGGTTCCTAGAGGCCCAAAACGGATATTTCTGTGAAAATCTCGATTTCCAAAATTTTCATGATTCCAAGACTTCCCTATACCTATGGGTATGGGAAAGTAAAAATAGGTATATACAGAGGGGATATACTCTGTAGGTTATGTCAGCAAGAGGAGGAGACAGCCTCATACATAATCTTCAACTTCCAGCGTTATTCCGCAAAAGACAGCAACTCTTCTGGGGAACTCCGAATGGAGCAGCTCCCACACACATGAACACTTCGTAAAAACATCCTACAACTCGTTGAAGGTGCAGATCTATTTTAATAGGATCAGGGGGGCACACAAGTCCACAGAGTCGAAGTGCAAAAATGGGTTTGCTACTAACCCATCCAAATCCCTGCATTAAATCAATCAATCAAATCCACTATTATTTTCTTGTCAAAAGAGAATTAATTTTTATTAAATAAGTATTCGCAGAACGCTAATTTTGCATATTCAACAAGCGTTAGCATATGTAAAACGTCAGTTTTCGGCTTTAGCTTCGAATCGCAAAGTCATATGGACATAATTTTTCTAATGATGGATTGTTGAATCTTCCGAAATGTTTCCCTTGTTGGCAAAAAATCTATCTTTTCAACTTTCCTTTTTCAACCCATTGATGCGATGTTGAACACAAATAGTATACGGGTATCTCAGATGGTACCCCATAACTTTAATAAAATTACCAATAATTACCAATAATTTCTGTTTGGCCCAAAGCCGCGACCCCTTCTAAATTGATCGGAAACGGAAAACGCAAACACCGGGAGTTGGTGGAAAGTGGTCGAAAGGTTTCTGCTAACATACGTATATGCCTCAGTCAAATTTCATATAGTTTTTGTGCTTTTAGCTAGCTGCAATGGCTGGCCAAAAAGACGGAAAAGCGTTTACCTATAAAAGTGGAGGTTGCCACAAGAGCAAGGAGTTTCACCCTTAACCTCAACATCGTGTTTTGCGATTATTGAAACTGGTTCCAATGCCTAGATGTCGTCATTAATTTCCTTCCTTGTCAAAATTGTGCGAAAAGGCGGGCAGAACGAGAAGAGCTATTTTATTTAATATCCCATAACTTCAAATGGATAGCCTTTTAATAGTATTAGTGACAACAGGTTAAAACATCTCTCTTGTCAATGAGATGCGAAGTTCAGTGAAAGAGAACAGCGAAATGAAGGTCGAAATAGGTCTAGGGATGCTAGAGAGTGAATTTTCAAATAATTTCTCTATGTATTAAGATTATTTTAAATTTTATTGAAAATATTATGTACTGTTTTGCTATAGTGTACACTGATTCTCCCCTCAGTTACACAGTTAACATCCATAAATGCGTTTATTTTAGAAACCTATTTTCCGAAATTCAATCTCTAACGACTGTTGTTTCTGGCAAAATCTCAATCTCAACTTTTATCTAGCTTCACTAAGTCTGTATAACAGTACTTCTTGGATGACTATTTGGTTCCCTAGTTTATAAAAAAATGTATAAAATATGTAACAATACACACAATTAAACATACATTATAACATATTAAAAAAACATCAAAATATTTTCCTATTATGCACTTCCCTTTTTTAATTTGCCTCTTTTTTAACGGATTCCATAATCAACAACTCAAACAGATTTCTGTGCAGTAGGATTTATCGATTAATTGTAAATAATCAAATTTAGGACACAAGTTGGTTTAAAAGTAAGATTTAGGAGATTCTTCTTAATGAGTCATTAACTCATAGTAATTCAGGATAAAAACATGAAAATGTCATCCCACATAACATCAATTGCGTTTTGAAGATATTGTCATGGTTTTCGAAAGAATTTTAGGTTATCTTTGGCACTAGCAAAACGAATGGGTCACATGTTAGTTCTAGAGAGCAGAGAATAACACATTTGGACAAAGTTTTGCGCGATTCAGTGTGCGACTCAGTGGGTGTTAAAGTTTCTTCTAAAAAACTTATCATACAGTATAATTACGGTTGAAAAGTGCATAAAACCGGGTCATATCACCAGAAATGATACACTAAGATGAACAGAGATGCCTGAGAGGCTGATTCAGGATTCCGTTACTTTGCGCTGATTCTATCCCTAATTTTAAGCGCGTAAACGAGACTGCATTTACGCTTTAAGCCAGCTTAGTCAATGGCACTTAAAGGGACGACAGTAAAACCACTCCTGAGATGCAGCCACACATCTCGACAGTATTATGGCTTGGTATAGGAGTGGCGACGTAGTGAATGAATCAAACATTAAATGCAGATTGGTTTTTATTATAAAAATAAACTGGTATTTATACAAAACTAAAATGCTTAACGAAGTAACAATATCAAAGTTCATATATACAGTTTACTGGATTAGAGTGTTTAAATTACAAAACAGCAGATTAGCAATAGTGCAGTTTTTATTTCCTGCTAGAGCGAAGGTCGCCCGTTGAACTTACTACTGTAGGTCGGTATTGTGCATGGAGTGCAGATTTGCATTTTTCCTGGTCTTTAACTCGTCTGATTGCGTAATAACACTGGCTTTTAAATTATTAATAATGTTCCGTAAATTTGGACTGAAATATATATTTTTAATCTAATTTAAACATATTAAATTTAGTAATTATGAGGCAAAGACTGGTGATTGCAACATTAAATTTTTCTTGCTAATAAATGGGAATTGCATTTAAAAACGTGTAACTGGATTTCGTAAATTTTAGAAAATAAAATTTATGTGTGTTTAAATCAAGTTTAAACAAAGAGCACTGAAAAGCAGACGGGGCCCTTACTGTCCGCTGGAGGCTAAACTCAGGGCTGGTGCGAGGTCCGCTGGAGGCAGAGATCGTCGACAACTCAAAGTTTAGAGCCACAACTGTGGACGTCGAGGCCAATAGCCAAGGAGCAGGCTGTGTCTCTTTCGTTGGAAGCCTATAAACACAGAATATTGAGTACTGGATACATGAGAGTTCAGTTATCAGGTAGCTGGAGCTGTGATAAATTAGATCGGGCAGTGAATAGGCTACATGGAGAGACCCGCGCAAGATGAAAATTTCATACACTGGCAGAGCAGTTGGACTCCGTGATATAAGGCGGAAAGTGTAGGACGCATCAGCACATTTGATGATGGTAAAAATGACTTCTTTCAAGATAACACTCGCACAGGAGCAGCAAGAGTGTGGGTCCATTTTTCCGGAAGTACAGCTCCCGCATCGTAACCTTAGCAATTTTACGCAGCCAGCTCTCGGGTGAAATCGCATCATATCGTGCACTTGGGCTGCTTCCAAGACCACTATTCGCTGGTGTGTCACTGCTGTACATTCACCCTAAAAAGGTGACGCCAAATAAGTTTACATTTGACCCTTGCGTCTTTAAACTCTACTATTTTTATATAGGCATGTTTCCTGCAAATAATGTTGGTACAATTAATTGTTTCATTTGCAAGAACTATTGTAGATTAAATTATTTATAAAGTATATTAAAAATAAAAAGTATGGGTTTTTAAATACTTTTAAATGCGTAAACAATGGAAGACATTCGAAATTCTAGACTGTATCGAGGCTTAATTAACAATCCACAACGTTTAATTAATCAGTTACAAAAATAAAATAAAAAAGTTTACTCAGATACTATCTTAGTTTCCTGACACATCAGTAAAGCCAAAGTCACTGTCATCGCTACTATTGTCTTGAATCACTCTTATAAAGGGTCTTTCATTAAGAGCGATAGGATTTTAATATATTGACATATCAATTTAGTTTTTGCTTTATTTTGGAGCTTGAACAATGCAGTTATGTTTGGAACAAGATATCATTCAAATGTCCACCACGACTTTGCGTACACTGACGCATTCGACCGCTCCAATTTTTGATCACCTTGTCCAACATTTGCGGCTGTATGCCGGCGATAGCTTGACGAATGTTGGCTTCCAAATGATCCAAAGTCTGTGGATTGTCAGCATAGACTTGTGCTTTGACGTAGTCCCAAAGAAAATAATCTAGCGGTGCCAAATCACATGACCGCGGCGGCCAATTCACTAATCCTCGTCGTGAGGTGATCCAATCGCCAAACTTATCCCTCAGCTAATCGAGCGTAGCATTAGCTGTAGGGCACATAGCGCCGTCTTGTTGGAACCACATATCTTCAATGTCGATGTTCTCAAGTTCTGGTCACAGAAATTCGAGTAACATGGCTCTATAGCGGTCGCCATTGACAATTACGGCTCTTCCCTCCTCATTTCGGAAGAAATAGGGTCCGATGACGCCACCATGCCATAAACCGCACCACACAGTGAGTTTTTCGGGATGCAACGGCATTTCGTGTAACTCTTGTGAGTTGTTCTCGCACCAATAACGGCAATTTTGCTTATTAACAAACCCATTCAACCAAAAATGCGCCTCGTCTGAGAAGATGATTTTCGGCCGAAATCAGGATCATCTTTCAAGTGCTCAACGGCCCAATCAGCAAACTCCCGACGCAATCTGTGGTCGTTTGGTTTCAGCTCTTGAGTCAATATGACTTTGTACGGATGTAGGCTCAAATCCTTTCTCAAAATTCTCCAAGTTAACGTCTGAGAAAGCCCCAATTGTTGAAATCGTCGTGATATCGACAAATTTGGCTCATCGGCAATACTGGCCGCTGCAGCTGCGATATTCTCCTCACTTTGCGCTTTTCGTTGTCTTCTTAGTGGCTTATTGTCCTTTAAAGTGAACTCACGCTCCAACTTTTCTACAGTGCGGCGTATAGCCTGCGCAGAGTAACGGTGACGGCGACCCAATTCTCTGGTGGACAAACGTTGATCACCCACAATTGAGCTCGAACTTTGGTAATATTTTTTAATAATTTCTAAACGGTCGGGAAGTGTCAAACGCTGCATGATAAAACTGCAAACTATACTGAATATTTTGACACTTGGAAGTAAAAACAAAATATATCAGCAACCGAGAAATCTAGATTGAAAAAACTATCACCCTTATTGAAAGACCCTTTAATTAAAGGTTCCGTTACTATATCCATATGCACTTCATTGTCCCAAAATCCCTTCTCCACTTTCCGCACGTGACCCCACACTTTATTCTACGTTTCGACTGTCAATTCACAATTTTTTTTATTGCGGGGTTTAAGAAATGGATAAAATGCAGTATCGTAGACCACTTCTGCCTTATGCACAGGAGCTATCATTTTAGGTTAGATGCAGTTTAAGATTTGTGTGTACTTAGTATTCATCGATTCAGCGCTTAGACCAAGCTATAGCTTCTGGGTGCCGAAATAGGGTGACGAATGCCAAAATGCATGACTGTAAGTTTCATCCATATAAATAATTGGTCTTTTTTGGCTACGATACAACTGTAATTTTTACAAGTATTTTATCCGGGGGGCTCTGTTGTCCGACTTTGCCTGAACCAGCTTGCGGTTATTTTGAGTTACACGCTAGCAAAATCCTAATTTCTTCAACATTCTTCGTAACTATGTTTCACAGCCAATAAAATTAAAATCTTCTTTTAACTTTTGCAACAAATTTTTACTGTTAACTCTTTTGTGTTTAGTTTTATGAAAATTGTAGACCACCTGACGTATTTCCTGCATAGATAATATATCCTCTAAATCGGTTACTGGACTCTTTCGCAGGCCTTTCTTTTTGAGGAAGCTGAAAACCTTTGGATGGTCTTCATTTTCCTGTGCTTTTTTTTCTTCAAATTTCTCGTCGTTTTCTTTTGTATTACCAGCCCCTTCTTTTAACATTTTATAAATAGACGCAACGGAAACTCCAATTGCGGCAGACGCATGTTTTTTAAGTTCTGTTTCTGATGAATTGGTTATGCCACATTCCTTATTAACAATCGCCTTTAGAAACTGGTACATTTTAAACATCACTTCGCGAGTCTGACAATGTAGCCCTTTTCCACTACCTAATTTGGACATCGCGATAAAAATATAACACTAAACACTTAAAATAACTTCTGCCGAAATAACGCCTTGTGTAAGTTCGAAACTAAAAGGCAAACTAATAAACTGAACAACAATTTACTTTGACAGTTGGCAGTTTATAATTAAAATTGTCAGTCCTATTACTGCATTACTGTGCTAAAGTACATTTTCGGCCGAATATAATAGGTAAGCATTAATAAATCATCAATAAACTATTGTACTTAAAAGAACCAATTAGCTACAATTTCACTAAACATTAAATGCTTAGATAACATATTTGGTTTTAATTATAATGAGAAATTCTATTGCAATTTTGTACAATACCTAATTACTCACCAGCCATTCTTATTATCGACGGAATTGATTCGCTTTTCTTAAATGTACAACTTGTGTTTTAAAAGAAGGATATAAATTTAACAGTAGATACATTTTTGAAATTTTACATAAAAAGAAGACTTAATGCATTCCCATAATAGTAAAACATGTTCTTAATCTTATGTTCCCATTCTTTTCGTATCGCTGGCGCTGCTGTGCTGTTACAACTGAGCGCTTTCGCAGATATGTACTTTTAACTCGGAGTGTACGCTTACCCCTATACTGTATCGTATTGCTGAGCGAAGTGAAACTTTTTCTAAGGTTATGATGCGGGAGCTGTACATCTGAGTTTTAGAGTGGGGCAGAGCCCTAGCCGTACTAAAAACAGTTTTCCACGAGACCTAAATGAATCGAAATGAAATTATAGACACTTGTACTTTGAAATGCACTGAACCCGGTGGTGCAACTACTTTTGCATGTAGGTTTAAGGATTGTATGTAATTAATTCACGCATCTTTTCCAAATTGTGTCTGGCTTTTGTTTATTAAAATTTGTGTATCGGTGAACTAAAAAGCTTACGTAAATTTAAACCAATTTGTGGCTTTGGTACACTTTTGTTTTATGATGGATGTTTTATGAGGACTTCAGGAAATTATTCGACCCAAACCCAGGTCGGTCATCCTCCTGTTTTTAGTTTAAACTATTTGTTTTTTTGTGGCCTAGTTTGTAATTCTGTTTCTTTAAACTGTCGCTTACGTGTCAAGTGTTTGTAGTGTTTGATATCCACGTTTGTTTGCTGGTATTCTGATTTGGAACAACCTATACAGCTTTTTTTAAAGAAATTGGACCCAAGGGGACGTTTTCTATAGATGCAGCGGCGTTTGGGTTCAGTTTTCAGCCAGTCATCAACCAGTGGCGAAGAGTAAAAAAGGTTAGCGCTTTTATTCAATGCTATGTGCTCTTTTAGCTAGCGAAACATTTTATTGTCATTGTTGGGCTCTACAATCATAGCCAAACTATCAAGAATGGGAGTTGGAAAGGTTAATAATTAACACAACGCTATCTCGTTTCGATACTCGTTTAAATTCAATAATATGTTTCGATGAATCCACGAAACAAAAGTGGTGTTATGTTATATATTTTTTTGATTACTGAGTTGCTCATGCGTAAAACAAGAGTCTCATAAAGTTGCGTGCTTGTGAAAACTTTGCTGTGTGTGCCAATAATAAATTATTTATTCAGGCTTAAGGCAGGTATCAAAATACATTCTGGGGTATAAAGGGTATCTGTTATTTAGCAAGTCAAATAATTAATTTTCAATTTTTAATTACGTGGACCATAGCAAGCAACACAACCATAGCAATAAATACTCAAAATAGACTAAAATGAACATTCAATTACACCATGACGTACACTTAGCTGTGAATGCATTAATTGAAACATGCGATGAACTGACGTGCCAGGCAAGCAGAACTAAGAGCCGTACAATTCCACACTAGTCTGAAAGTTCCAAGAGATGAGCTTGTAATAGTACAAGCGGTTTCTGGTTATACGACAGTAATGTGCTCGGTTACTATTTACGTGGAAAATTCTGTGCCAGAGAGGGTTGAAACGAAGATTATTATCAGTTTAACGGATGTTGGTGGGTGAATGTACCAAGCTGGCTTAATTTTGTTTATCTACGACCAATACTAAAAGTAGGCCTTTTAGCGCTAGTTTGTTTCACTAAAACTGACGTTTTATAGTTTAGCGTGGTTAAAGAAATCAGCTGTTTACTTTTAGCCCATGTGCTAAAAGTGAAGCGAGGTTATAGAACCTACAATTCGAACTGGAAGTGAAGTTGTAAAGTTATTCTAGTTGCTTCTTACGTTACAGGTAAAGTGTTTTGAAATAATTAAAGCGTTGTGTAATAAATACAGTCAGATGTGGAGTATTAATAATTACATTTCGTAACTGACCTTGACAGTACTGGCTTCGCAAACATTCGCCAGCGCGGCATGGTCTACTGTTTATTATGACATAAATTAGAAGTGTCGTAGGTGCAAACCTTTGTTAAATCGATATTTATAGATTAATAACAGTAAAATTAAGGTCACAGATAAAATATTGTATGCAACGCGTGCTAAAAGTCGTTTATGCACGAGACATGTTATGAAACTCAGCCTTCGGCTTTGTTTCATAATTTTCATGTCTCGTGCATAAACGTCGACTTTTAGCACTTGTTGCATAAATAGCTTTTAATGAACTCGTATGCAGGATTATTGAAGAGCGAAACCAAAATAAGAGGAATACGTATATCATTAAGTAACTAAGTAAGTAAGTTCATTTATTTAGTATAATATACTAGTACATTGAATCATTATTATATATTAACTTATTTATCATTAATAATATTAATATTAATAGTATTGTTTCCAAAGCTTCTTAAATATTTTTTAAAACTATAAATGTTTGTAATTTTTTTACGTCCTGGGGAAGTGAATTATAGACTTTTAGTTCCTTGTAATACAGAGAATTTTGTGTACTCGCTTTATTTAATTTAGGCAGCCTAAAATAAATCGATTCATTGTTTTATATTTAGTCCAGTCATTATAATATTTTAGGTTACAGAAGGTCATGAAGTTTCGAAACTTGGCAGGAATGTCGACCCATGTGCCCTAACTATGGCTCTTAATTTGCGACCTCGGGAGGTCGCCGCTCGCGCCGCCATCTTGAAAAATGACGCCCAAAAACAGTTTTTGGCATTTAACTCCGTTCCTGTTAACCCTATGCAAAAAAGTTCTGATGATAAATTAAAGAGAATAAAAATTTGCTGCTAAACAATACTAATAATATTTTTTTGTCAGATCGTTAGCTGTCGAGTTAAAGGGCTTAGAACTAAAACGAACATTTTGAATTCGCAAAAAATCTGTATTTTCAACAGTTTTTTTACATTAACCACAAATTAACTTATCTATAGTTTGTTGTACAGAAACATTATTAAAACCAATACATATTGCAACTTGTTTCTACACCACCCATGAGGTAGAGTGCATCGGCGCGTTTTTTTACGTGGTTTCCCCAGTAGGCCTAATCCACAATCGAATTGATTACCTACTTGCTTTTCCGCAGCTTTGCACGTTGCGATAGTTTTGGCGCAAATGATTTTTTAGAGTCAGCAGCCTCTTCTTCTTCTCTTTCATTCTCCTCGTACATTTGTAAGGAGTCAAGAATATCTGCAGCCTCATTGTCGTCCTCTTCGTCAGAATCTTCCACAATGTCAGGAATGTTTTCACAAGCTACACCATTGCAATAGAAAAGGGTGCCGAACATTTTAACCCGATCTTCCGACACCCGCATGCCATCCCACAGCTTTTTTACATCTGCAAGAAATTGACTGGAGAAGTATGTCGGGGGCTGGCTGTTGTGTTGTGCGAACAACATTAAGCCCTGTTCTTGTTTTCTGCCAACCGTATTCCTCCGGGTTTTTCGTAATGCCATTCCACATCTGAACTTGATGATATGTCCGTAGGCAATGCTGACGTGCAGAATCTTCTGTCGGAGGCAGGGAGGTAAGGTTAATTTGTTTTTGGAACGAGCCTTCACAAAACATTCGTATTGGAGGGAATCCAATGAGTCGTTTTCATGCGATGCACTGCAGCTGTAGCGAGAGCATTAACGTCTGCTTCTGGATGCTGAAAGATTTTAATAGTATTAGCCAACTTGTCGTTTTTTTGAAGGAGGTTGAAAAATTTGATTTTCCCCTGGTTGAACAGAGCACAGGTGGTATCGCAGCCACTGAATTCATGGAGAAACTGAAAATTCTTCGCTACGGTATCCTTGTAGTTGAGGCTTTGCCCAGAAAATATCTGTTCCGCAATCTTTTCTCTGGCTGGTTTCCGCAAAAAAACATTGGCATGATCTCGTGCCCTTGCGGTTAACGGAACCAATAGATCTATGTCTTCCCCTACAACATAAACAAACGTATATGAAGAGAACATATCGAGCGCTGTTTGGACTATGAGCAAATCCGCATCCTCCACGGATTGCTTTACTGTATAACCATGCTCTTCAAACTTCTTCATTAACATAGGAATTAAACGCCTTTTGTTCGAATCGGTGGGCAGAAACTTTTCTTGCGAAACAGTGGAAATCATTGCTTCATCGAAAACGCTATCAGCGCAGGTTTGCGACCTGAAACATCGATGTCTTTCCGCGCTTTTCGTGCTCATGCTATCGAAGTTATCCGGATAACCGTCAAAAACTATACATGCGTTTGATCCTTAGTGCCGCTTAACGTATTCCACATAAAGTATACAAATTGTTCCGAACGAATCGTTGCGATGCCATACCACTCGGTGCAACAAAAATCCACCATCCAGAAATGAAAGCTTCGGCTCTGTTGTTCAGGTGGATCAATGGGCATGAATGCTTTGAACAAAGAAGATTTGGTTGGTACTCAGTATGGTCTCTCTTTATCTCGCGCAGATTTGAAAACGTACATGCGGTAGCGGTTTACATGCGTTCCAACGTGGAAATTAATATTCTTCGGCGGATACAAACAACTGGCATTGTGCATGTGTGTAAACGTAACCCAACGTTGTAAACATGACAGCATATGACGACATTTACCATAATATAACAAATATCGTAATATGCTGTCACTTTAACAACGTTGTTCCACCTTAACACAAGTCCAATGACCAACTTTCCGCATTGTCCATGTCGAGTAGATCCGCCCTATTGGGGGACTTTCATTGGAACAGTGCATGGTGTTGGGGTCCCACGTGTCATTGTATGTAATGGATATACTAGTAATTTTGTTAGGTAAAAATAGATAAAGTGAAAAAATTCGTGTGAAAACGCAGTTTTTTCGCGAATTCGAAATTTTCGCTCTACTTCCCATCCCGCTAACTCGAAAACTATCAATCTGACGAGAAAATGTTATTAGTGTTGTTTTGTAGAAAATATTATCCTCTTTAATTTATAATTAGAACGTTTTTGCATAGGATTAACAGGAACGGAGTTATACCTCAAAAACTGTTTTCGGGCGCCATTTTTCCAAGATGGCTGCGCGAGCGGCGACCTCCCGAGGTCGCAAATTAAGAGCCATCGTTAAGGCATATGGCTCGACATTCCTGCCAAGTTTCAAAACTTCATGACCTTTTGTAAGCAAATCCGTTTTATTTCCTTTTAATGACTGGACTAATTGATGAACGTCAGCATTTAGTATCAAAGGATCCGACATATAATTTGGTAATAAATTATAAACAGCTTTGTAAATCAAAACAATTGTATTAAAATAAATACGCTGTTTGATACTTAGCCATTGTGACGTATTCAGCGTTAACTTAATATTCGTATATTTAGATCATCGTCAAATATTTCGCATTGCTCTGTTTTGTTGTTTCTATAATCTTTGCAAATCCACGTCGTAACAAAGAATGAGAATACTTGCACACTAATCAAAGTGTGGCGCAATAATGGTTTTATAGACTAAAATTCTAGCATTAATACTTAGTTTACTAGCTACCCTTCCTTCTTTTTTTAGCAACTTTCTTAATAATAAAGTTTATATTACTACGAAAAGTAAGTTTATTATCTATAATAACTTCCAGATATTTAATTTCAGACACATGTTCTAGTTCTAGACCGTCTATTTTTACTTTAACAGTTGTATTTGGCTATTAATTTTATTTGACACAATTATGCACTTTGTTTTGGCAATATTTAATTTTAGTTTATTAATTTGTAACCACTGTGATGTTATCTCAAGATCTGTAGTTATTTTGTTGACGGCATCAGTAGTATTTTCAGCAGTTACTCAAACCAATGTGTCGTCAGAAAACAAATTTAGCTAGTAGTGTTTGACATTTATTTCCAGAACATTGATGTACAGTAGAAATAGCAATGGACCTCATACAGATCACTGAGGAACCCTAAGGGCCGGTTGCAGAAAGCAAAGTTAAGTCTGGTGTTAGCTAACATCGAGTCAAAGTGAACAAAATCGCATCAAATTTTGTTTACTAATGTATTAATTACCATAAGCATTTGAGATTTGATTCGTTTTTGTTCACTTTGACGTCGCGTTAGCTAACACCAGACTTAACATTGCTTTCTGCAACCGGCCCTTAATGTGTTAAGAATTTCCGTCGATTCCTCATCATACACAATTGTTTGGGTTTGTGAAGATAGATAACTCTTGAACCATTGTTTCTCGATTTCCTGTATTCCATATTTGTCCAGTTTTGTAACCATTTTTTTTCTATCGATTGTTTCAAAAGCACTCTTATAATCTAGAAACACGCCCACTTCACTTTTCTGTTGATCAAGTTCACTTTTCCAATTCGCTAAAACTAGATTTAATGTCGTTTCTCATGAATGCTTCCTTCTGAATCTGGATTTTTTGCCAGTTATAATCTTATTTGCTTCGATAAACTCCTACAATTGGTCTTTGACAATTTTTTCTAAAATTTGTTCGTACACCGGCAACGTATTAATTGGTCAAAATTCTTCACATTTCTTTGTACCCACAACTTTTCTGATAGGAATTACTTTAAATTTCTTCCAGGATTCTGGGAATATTCCACTATTTAACGGCTCATTTATTAATTTTACCAGAGGATTTCCTATAATTGGCAATGCATCTCTTAGAACCTGAATAGAAATGCCATCTGTGCTACTCTTTCTTTTTATGCTCGTTATTGTTTTCTCAAAATCGATTAAAAAAAATCTCCTTAAATTTAAAGATGGACACAATTAGGTATGAATGCCTTCTCAAAATCGGTGTTTAGTATATCACGATTTATGTCGACAATACTATTTATAATGTACTGGTTAAAATTTTAGCTATCTCTTTGGAATCGGTTTCTACTTCTTGGAATATAGTGTTTTTCGGTGTAAATTCTGCTTCCGGTTTTTTAAATTATATTAATTATAATTTTCCACATATTTTTTGAATCGCTTTGACATTCCCTAATTTTGTTTTTATAGTAGCGATGTGTCTTTCCTTTAATCAAATTGCTATATTTGTTTCTGATTTCTTTATAATTTTTCCAATCATTTGCATTTGCAGATAATTTAGCCTTTTTGTATAACGTATCTCTATATTTCTCTAACCGTTGCAAATCAGTAGAAGACCATGAGTTAGAATTTTTCACCCTGCTAATGCGGTACGTAATCAGATCAGCTAAGCAATTTTGCAAAGACTGCACAATTCCTACATCTACAATGTGAACATTTTTACTCATATCGTAATTGTAATTAGCCAGTTTATTTAATAAAGCAGTTTGTGAGTAGTCATCAAAGAATTTCCTGCGTACCGTTTTGAACTCGCTGAATATACATTGTTTACGAAATGTAAGCTCAATTTCACAGTGGTCGGTGTTTTTCAGTGAATCTAGGACATCAACTTTGAAGTATTAGTTATTACCAAATCTATTAATGTGTTCGAAGTTTCAGTCACCCTTGTATAATCCCGAACTAATTGTTTTATGTCTAGATGTTGAATTAGATTTGTTAAACGTTTCGCATAGAAACTGTCCCTGGACATATCAATATTAAAATCACCTATAATTAAATGTTTTCTGCGGTCTGATACATATTCGTCACACCATTCTTCAAATTTCATTAAAAAATCACCATCGCTTGAGCTCGGAGAATGGTACACTACCGCGTACATGCCTTGACGAAACCCTTTTGTTATACAGATTGAAAGTAGCCATAAGTTCTTGTTATATGCGGTATTCGATATCACCTTAAATTCCATATTGTTTTTCAACACTATAACTACGGCCGGGCCCCAGTCCTTCGATTTTGAGAATTACACCTTATTGTACTATACCCTGGAAAATGTATTTCACAATCTTCTATCTCATCTGTAATGCGAGCTTCACTTAAGAATAGCAACGCTGGGCACCTGCATAAGATTCAAATTTCCAATTCTTCTATATGTTTTAACATACTTTGGGAATTGGAATATATAATTTCAACACTCCTTTCGCCTACTCTAAAAAATCAATTTTGCTTTTCTAGCTTGTTTCAATTTACGTTTAAAAACTGCACAGTCGGTACACCAAGCTGGATGATTTGTGTCTAACTTCATTCTCAATTTTTCCACTGCATGTGCACAGCTTACACATTTTAGCTCATTTTCTGTCGGTCGACATTTACACAATAGATGTGACCCTAAACATTTAGGGCAAGCTTTGTTTGACCTGCATTCGCTCGCTTTGTGAGTAAATCCACTGCACGAAAAACACCTAGTGACCTACAGCATCGCAAATTCTGCATCTATCCCAACTGATTAATTTTTCTTCTCTCATCATTAACCTGTACGCCATCGCATTAACTTCTGCATACACCGTATAATATCTTCTTCTAGATTTACTTTTATTTTCTTTAATATGTACTACTTTAAGGTCAACCTCTTGCACATCTAAATAATTATTTTGATTACTTATTTTATCTTCTATGGCTTCAAATGACAATTTTTCCCGTACTCCAACTATTTTGATCCTGGGTAATCTTCTTTTCGGGCTAGTTACTTCATAATTATCTCCAAGTTTGCTACCCTTTCTTGTAGTTTGTTCAATGCCTCTCTATTTTGACACTCTATTACAATACCACCTTTGCTAATGTGGTGTATTTTGGGAGCAGCTAAAGTCTGCTTTTTGTAATCCGCTATCGCGGAGTGCAGGCCTTCGCAGCGCGATTGCCTTATACACTCACTCCAATTTGTAACGGCATTGAATAAACATATACTCGCATGCGTTGACTTTAATTAAATATTAGTGCAATACACTACAGCTAACAGCTGAAAGTTCTAAGTTAGTAGGATCAATGGATTTTTTAATTTCCTTTTTCGTGTCCGTACTTGTTTGTTCCTGATTCTTTGGATTTATTAAGACAACTGGATCGTGTTTATTAAGTTTAAGTTTTTCAGCATAACTCATTTTCGCCGTATCTTGCTTTTCAATTACTTGTTGAACGCTGGTTTGTATTTGTTCGTTGCGCGAATTTTTTTAATGCCGTGTAACTCAACTAATCTCTGTGATTGATCCTTCAGTTTCTCGTTCTGTTCGCTCAATCTTCCACATGCGCTGTTCCAAGCTTCCTTCATTTTCTTTAATACACTTCACATTTTTCTTAACGGCGCACTGCTCACAAAACCAACCGATCCACTTTTTGCTCGTAATGTACGCATAATCGTCACTGCCAATGTTCACATATTTTAAATGGTAATTTTTGTCGCACATGCCAGCACATGACAATATTTTGTCCCTTCTTTTTAGTTCAGAAAAACACTTTCCACAATTTCCCGCCATTGTTTTTTTTATTTCCCAATGGGCAATACTTGCCCAAACTTTAACACTTTAGATTTGGACGAATACTCACACACGTCCGCACCCGACAACGTTCACATTATTAACATGCGCGGCTAGAAGCCAACAGTGGCCTAACATGGTGACATACACGAGAGTTTAAATAAGTTTTTCGACTACCATTTTCTAAAGGAGGCCATTGTTTGACACTTTCCACATGTCAAAAGCATGTTGCTATTGCATACTATGCAATAATAGCTATTTAAGTAACAAGGAATGTAAGGACCTATTAACATTTGAGGTAGGTAAGTACAAGCCAAAGCAAAGCCGAGGCTTGTTACCTGCCGAAAATGTTAATAGGCGATACGTTACGAGTTATCTTATTATATTTTTCCCGCTGCTTATCAAAATTTTCCTAGAGTTTTGAAAAAATCGTTTAGTTTGTCACCTGTCACCAGGATTAATTGTCGTGAGTCGTGTTATCTGTGAGTGTCACATGTCACATAAACACTTGCAATTATAAACAAAACTTGTAAGTCTGCATCTTGTGTTGTTAATTATATTATCATAGGAACTTAATAATAATATTAAGTTCCGTTGTCAAGGGAAAGTAGCAAACAAATATAATCACCGACTTACACGTTGTGTTACTAAGGCTGTATCACTGACTTACATGATCAGCAGCGGGAAATAGTATATTATGGGACAAGTGGTTGAAATAAAATTTCAACGTTGAGAGTGGTAAAGTAACTCGAGACGTTGAAATTTTATCAGCCACGAGTTACATATACGATTTTTTCTACAAATTTTCACTCATTTTAACAAATTAATGCACTTTAGAAAAAATTAAACATAAAGTGACATTTCTCTTGTCACCAATTGAATGTCAAACAGTTTGAAATCCCGGTAGTCCGAGCATTTCAATCTCTAGTGGTTGAAATGCAACTTCAACCACCGGAATCAATGTCAAAATGACTGATTTCAATGTCATGAGTAGAAAAAAATATTATTGCACACATCTGTCGTTTTATTGCACTTCTGTCAAAACTGTTTATTAAATATGGCGAGTTTTAAATTGAAAACAATGAAAGCATACCTAACATGATTTTACAATTTGCCTTCGGCTCATTCTTTAAGCTTTTTCACGTGTAGAAAAATGTGGCACTTTAGCTACTCGTTGTATAATAGTAATTTACGATACAAGTGAGTAAAGCTAGTCTTTAGTCACGAATGGGGCAGAGTTAAAACGCTCTCTCACTCGCGTTTTAACTCTGCTCCACTCATGACTAACGATACTTTAAGCATGTGTATCGTACAATTTTTTATCTACGATAGAATCTAGAAGACACGGTAAATATAAAATAGGATTGCTAGCAACCGGTCGTACTTTTGGGTGGTTAAAAATTTTAAAATATGTTGCTACTGACGACCTGCCTAATAAAATCATTTTAAACACGTTGTTACTGACGACGTGAACTAATGAAAACATGTTATTAAACAGTCGTTTTACAAACTTCAAACTGCCAACTAGAAGGCAATTTTACACACTATCGTAGATAAATAACTATTATGTAACCTCAAGCAACGTTTTACATGGGGCCCAAATGCAAGGCAAACTGTACTCTCTACTTTCCCAAATGAACATATTGGACTCGTTCAGTTGTAAGTTGTTGCACTGCATAGTGTCGTAATGGTGATGTATTATGTATTTATCATATTGACTGCTGTAGTAATTACCAGCGTTCCACCTACATAAGAAGAACTCCTGACTTGTCTACTATAGCGTTATTTGGAATGCTATAATGGAATTTCTGGTATTTAATTTTTTTCAATTATGGAAGATCTGACATTTTCCTAATTGATATTCTAAATCCTTGAGATGTTTGTTTATATTTATTTATGACGTCAAGATAATGAGTTTTTTCTATAATTCCACTTGACTATTTTTATCAATATTCGAGTGCAAAATTCGATTGCTACGAGTTACCTCTATTGTGTTTTTATCAGTTAATCTTCAGCGTCAACGTTTCAAAACTTATATAAGTATCTACTCAAACTTTGATTGCAAAGCAGCCTTCAAATGTAAAATGTAATAGCTATTTAAGTTACAAGGAATGTAAGGACCTATTAACATTTGAGGTAGGCAAGTACAAACCAAGACGAAGTCGCGGCTTGTTGCCTGCCGAAAATGTTAATAGGCGATACATTCCGAGTTATCTTATTATATATTTCCCGCTGCTTATCAAAATTTTCCTAGATTTTTGAAAAAATCGTTTGGTTTGTCACCTGTCACCAGGATTAATTTTCGTGAGTCGTGTTACCTATGAGTGTCACATGTCACATAAACACTTGCAATTTAGAAACAAAACGTTTAAATCTGCATCTTGCTTTGCTAATTTTATTATCCTAGAAACTTAATAATAATACTAAGTTCCGTTGTCAAGGGAAGGCAGCAAACAAATGTAATCACCGGCTTACACGTTGTGTTACTAAGCTGTATCACTGACTTACATGATCAGCAGCGGGAAAAAATATTTTATTAGCCTCTATTAGAAGAATGATTTTATATTTATAAAATCTCTTTTGTTAATTGTAATTTACGAAACAAAGCGCTATTACCAAATTATAATTAATAATTTTATTATGCAAATCTAGGGTGTCCTTTTTCACTGTTAATTATGTAAATTTAGATTGCCGTAAAAAGTCAGAGATTTTCTGAAAAAAAAAACTAAGAGCAGCGAATTTGATTACACAACGTGTATTATTATTTTTTATCGGTTTCAGGATATTAAGCCTTTGTTTACATATACAAAAGTCGGCTGGTAACTAGGTCATAACTTATCTGTAGGGTTAAAGAATATTACCCTACATGGCAACCATAACCATATAGCAACCGATAAACTATTGAACAAATCACGGATGTTATGAATCATAACATTCCTAGATATGTTAATAGCTATTAATAGCTCTATTGGAAAACAATGATGGGCAGTAGCCTTTTAATGATTATTTCGGTATTATTCAACGGAGCGCCGCTTTGCTGAAGCCACAAATTATTTGGACGTTTTAAGAAAATATTTCTTAAATAATTTCAATTGCTCTAAAATATTGAGTTAAGAGTCTAGAGTGAAACTATTTGCAATATGCAATGGCGCTCGAAAAGGACAAGTGTGATCCAGCCAGCCAGCGTGTTCAGAACATAAACGTGTAACCGGTGTGAAAGTGTATGTAAAAAGTAGTATCACGTAAAGTGTGTTTGGTTTGACGTAGTGATCGAGAAAATTGACAGTCTTGTAAATAATATTAGTATCAGACGACTCTATGCAGCTGTTCGGAAAAAGCAGTAACAATACAATAACGAGGTGGTGCAGACCGGAAAGCCGTTGATGGTGGCGCCCTTTGTGGCTATGAACTACAGTGACTTTATAAGGACCACGGCCTCCTGGATTAGTGCGAGACTGACGTCTCTACACGGCCCACCACATTTGCATAATTTTTGTGATTCTGAGGCCAACCAAGGTTGGTAAAACTGAAAGCGTGTTTAGGAGGTTGCCTCAAGATTCGAAAAAATTAAATCCGCGGGGCGGGGGGGAAAGTAACTCGTGACGTCATTAGAGACTACATATTATTTCTAACCTAACTTATTGAGATTGCGTTTACGTGTGTTATGCAGAGGAAATAATGCCGAAAGCTTGATGTAAGCAGTGAAAACAGCTTATAGCCTTCCTAATAAGCTTTTTCGAGCAACAACGCGACAATGGAGGGCCCTTGATTGCTTTAGCTGTTGTACAAGAGGTTAGTTACATTGTGGAATAAATGTATAATTATTGTATTATTACATTATAGTGTTTTATTTATTATAGAGAGTTGCAAATGCCTTGCAAGTATGTATACCAACCGTTAGTTCGGTTTCACAGACGGTAAAATCAAATGAACACATCAAAAGCGCGAAGCAGAAAAAGCAGAGAACTCAGCCCGTAGTGGACATTGACGATTTCGATGAAGTAGCCATAAGAAATGTGGTTTATAAAATGTACCAAAACAGTAAGTGAATCATTTACTCGCTATTGCTGAACATTACAAGGATATTTTTTTGTTAGAACAAGATATTACTCGGACATCTGTATTGCGAATTTTAAAGAAAAGAGATATTTACAAGGGAGGAATATCTTCGTTAGAAAAGGTCCTGAAAGATGTAGGATTCTGCTGGAAAAAGGATGATCCACGCAGAGGGCTTATGGAGTTGGATCACATTGCTTTCCGCAGAGTGGTGTCTTTAAGGAAGTACATTAAAAATCTGCAGCAGGAAAAAACCGTCACAATTTGTATACTTACACGAAACCTGGATTTTCGAAAATGGCACTGTTTGAGGAGCCATCAATTATTGTTAATGGATAACGCAAGTTATCATAGCACGATAAAACGCCCTATGCTAGTTTGAAAAAACAAGATACATAGTATTGATTGGTTAGCAAGTCGGTCAGTGAATATTGAGGGGAATGTATTAAAAATGGAATTATTGCAGTTGGTTGTACAGTAAGTATATTAAGTGAATTTTGTGTGCTAAAGTACTAATTCTTTTTTTCAGACCTCCAAAAACGTATGTCGCAGACCACCTTGCTGAACAGTATGGACATACTGTAGTCCGACTTCCACCCTACCATTGTATTTTCAACCCCACTGAAGATGTTTGGGGAATCGCCAAAACTTATTATAATAAGCATATAGGTGAAGATGGGTACGGTGTAGAAAAAACCATAAATATGTGGCAAAAAGCGTTATGTAACAGCTGAAACATGGTCAAATTGTGTTGCACAGGCAGAGGGCATTATACAGAAGTGGGCGGACAGGGAAGTGGGTTTTAACGTAGAAGACATTACTCCAATAATAATACAAGTCAACGATGAAGAATCTGATGACACTTGTGATAGTGATTAATTATATTGTAGATAGTTTGCTGAGTTATAGTGTATTTAAATAAATGTACATTTTTAGTAAGTTTTGTTAATGTTCGTTTTAAATTATCTTAATAAATTCATAAATGAAGTTATTTAAGTAATGAACAAACATTCGTCATTTTTATAACTGATAGCAACGTGTAATTTTACATTAAGCTAGTGAATCACCCAAGCTACGCTTCGGTAGGAAAGGGTGTTACACGTTACAATAAAAAACACATACAACCTTACCAATTATATATACAAAAATGTTGATAGATGAACATTGAGTATTTGTGATTTAAAATTATACGATTTAATTTTATTTTACTTTAATTTTTCGTACTTTTTTTGAAAATAAAACCGGCCTACGATCTAATTAGCAAAATTTTAAACTATCATACAATTTAATCGGTCCAGTATCTTCGAATTTGGTATTTGAATTAATTTGTAGGTTGGTAGATTTTTCCAATATAATTAATCGCAGCCGTTGTAGAGCATGCGTGGGTGTAGGATGATCGTTTAAACCACCTTGTGTTCTCAATTGGCCAAATAGATTTTCTAGCAAATCTTGGTGTAATCTGTGCGTTAATATGTAAGCTATACCATATAGTTCATGTAAATCTTTATATAAATGTTTTACCGAATTGATAGATAACAAGATTCCTTTTTGAAATGTTTGAATGACCGTTTTTCTCTTGAAAATAACCGTGCTATCCAAATTATACATTTGATCTAAAATGTCATTTTGAGCATCAATATTTTTACCATATCCAGATTTAATAATTAGGTCGTGATCGGGTCTATACGAGTTCATGATGTCATACCATGAGTTAACAAGCTCTATAAAATTGGAAACTTCAATTGCTGCATTATTATCGGGATAGTAATGTCTTAACGCTATTGCTGTTGTATGACTCAGTACCTAATTCTGCTGCCATACGAACATTCTGTCTTTTAGGTCTTTCGACAGTTAAATGATTTATTGTTAGTTTAAAGCAGCTACTGATTTCTTGTTTGTTGATGATATTAACTGATGTAATGTATCCTTATTAATAACACAATTCTTATGTACAAATTCTGAATCTAAATACCAATTCCTAATTAACTTGAGAAGATGTGGGGCATCCGCAAAGAAGTAAATATTTGAACCAGTCAATTGATGTGTAATAAATGGGTTTTCATATGTAACATTTAAATCAAGCCACAGTGAAATATTTGTTGATCTGCAATCACTTACACATTCAATAACTTTAAAACCTATGTGGTGCAGCGCATTTATAACATTATGTAGGATTTCTGGAGTCATCCTTTGATCAAAGTCGGCAAAAACAGGAGTTTTCCATTTTCCAATTAAACCTTGAGCATTTACAATTTGCAGTTGTAAATGAGGTTCAATTACCCGGTCATTTTTGACATATTCGTACGATTCAGCATCCTTCATCTCATCATATTGAAGAACTACTAACTTGTCTATTTCTGACATAGTTATTTCTGCAATTTTTAGGAACTGGAAAACAGTTTTCAGTAAACCATGCTGCATGTCCATTTTAGAAGCCCAACGTTGCAATGTTGAAATTCCTGTATTAATAAAAAAAAAACTATTAGGTAATTAGGTATGGTATTTTATCATTTTATTGATATGTTATAACATAATGGATCATCAATTAACCTGGTAATGGATAATTCAAGGATTCTCTTAGATATATGTAACTCACCTTGCTCAAATATCTCAAAGTAAAAGCTTGAGTAATATCCTGTGTTGTCCATTTTATATTTCTAGAACCTTTTCTTTTTCGTAATTGAGAAGGCGTAAATATTTTTGGAAAGATACTAGCACATTTGCAACTCTTTGCGACCTTAATTTTCTTTTTACAGCTCATTCTTAATAAATTAATTTTTTCTTGCATATTTTGTATTTTCCTATCCTTTTTTGCTGCGTTGATAAATTAGTGAAACAACCAGACACTGCACAAGTCACAGGCATTGTAAAGTTTATCAACAGTTATTTGACATTACGATTTTAAATTTCGCGCGGTTCGTATGACGTCATGAGTTACTTTTTGCGGGGGAAAATAATCAAACTATGGGTTTAAATGGGAACGAGGCAACCTCCTAAACACGCTTTCAGTTTTACCAACCTTGAGGCCAACGTAGTTTGGCGCCATCTGTTGGGTTTTTGATAAATTATCTCTAACGTAGGCGCGACTTTCTGGATTAATATTAATCCAGAAGGCCGTGGACGAATGCAACCAAGGGCACAAGCGCAACGTACTGTAGCGCCTCTACAAACTATAAAAAACGCCTTGAACTAAAAATGCGGCGGGCCGCGTAGAGACGTCAGTCTCGCACTAATCCAGGAGGCCGTGATAAGGACAGTGCGGTCAATTTGAGGTGGCGACCATTTTGAGGCGTTTGTGCTACAGCCTGCATAGACAAATCTAACAATATTTCGCTTGATTTCAATAATAGAGGCAGCGTGAATATTTTGCATGGTGCCCAATATTCAGTGATATACTGCTGTTATTGGTTGAAAAAGGCAAATGTCTGCAATATTATTGGCTTATATGTTATAGTGTTGAATAGTCTTTTTTCGACGACTGACATCGAAAGTAGATTTTTCTCACTGTCATTTGACAACAGCAAGTTGACATTTGCCGCTGAGCGTGCGTTTTCATCTTTTGGCGCTCGCCGAGCGTTTTGGGTTTCCGCGTGAACAAAATAGGTAGCCACGTCCGAATGTTTCCTTGACAACGCCCGTCATCGCGTCACATGTCGTATAGACTGCGCGAGTAATGTTAACTTGATTGTCAATTAATTTTTGCGATAAAACGAAATTTGATATTTTCCTTTAATAATATGCTCAGTCGTCGAAAAAATAGTATGTATATTTCGAGCTGAAAGTGCGCTTGCCGCTTTTGCATGATTGCTGGTTTCGACTTCGTCTCAACCAGCAATATTCATGCGCAAGCGGCAAGAATGCACTTTCAGCTCTTAACATACAATATACTGTTACATTATACTTGCGGGAACAAGAATTTTGGGAACGCGTAGCGCGGTTTTCGAATCGAGTGCGCGTAGCCCACGAGAGTCGCATGCGCTACAAGTTCCCATTACTTGTTCCCGTAAAAGACATGTATGCTATTTTGAAAAACTGCTGAAAATAAATAATATTTTAATATGAATTTATTTTTATATTCTTCGTAAAAGAAATAGTTTGAACATTTATTATGTCGGTAAAGTAGGTATCCAGCTAAGTTGTTGTCAGTTTTAAACAAAACTTTAAATTGATTGATTTATTTATTTATATGCGTTCGTTGCAATAGATACGATCATTTTACGTTTACTACAAATTAAAAAAATTAATACAGTAATGGATAACGAAAGCGATTCTTGCACATCTCCTGAAATTCGAGAAGTTGCAAATACCGTTGTAAATAATTTACTGCTTGTGAAATCGCGTCTTAGGTATGATGCAGCCTATAATACATTTGTTGCGTGGTGTAACATAAAAACCATAAAAAAGTACTCTGAAAATTGTTTATTGGCATACTTTCAAGAGTTGGGAGATAGAAAATCGTTGTGGTCAGTCTACAGCATGTTAAAATCATGTTTAATGGTAAAACATAATTTGGACATCTAAATATGCGCAACTAATTTCATTTCTAAAAAGAAAAACTGAACATCATAAGCCAAAAAACTCTCAGATTTTTGAGGAAGCTCCTGATAATCAGTATTTATTAATGAAGGTTAGTATAATTAAACTATGCTATTTTTAAATTTTTAAAGTAGTAAATTTACCTAGGTGGCATTAATAGTGGGTACCTCAGGAGCTTGCCGTAGAGAGGAGCACTGTAAAATGCAAATTAATGACATTGTAGCAAAGGACGACATTTTATTAGTTACATTTTCAGAAACTAAAACTTATACTAGCAGATCATTTGCTATCACCAAGCCAGAGTGGGTGAAAATTATTGAAAAATAGTGCAAATAAGATTAAATATAAAAACTACACGATTGTTTCACACGTACCGTAATGGAAAATGTTTAAATTCGCCTGTCAGCATAAATACATTAGGCAAAATACCCACTCGGATTGCACAATATTTAAAATTGAACAATCCTCATGAATACACAGAACACTGCTTTCGTAAAAGTAGTGCAACTTTACTGGCCAACAAAGGTGGTGATATGCTATCAATTAAACGCCATGGGGGATGGAGATCTTCCACTGTGGCTGAAGGATACATTGAGGAGTCTGTGCGCAATAAAATCCACGTTGCTGAAATGTTAACACAACATCGCATTCACAATTCCACCATCAGATGCTAATAATAGATCTAAAACAATGTTGGAAGTACCTTCAACCAGTGGCACAACACAGGTACAACAAACGAACCAGGTTGTAGTCCCAGGACTCAAGAGTGTCCTTTTCTGGATCTAAAAATTGCACAATTAATATGAACATATATAATAATGACAAAACAGGAAGTTAATGCTAAAGTTAATAGTTTATTATGAATATTAATTTCCATTTTGTTAATAACTAAATTACTTAGTAATAAAGGTAATGGTTTAATTAATTTGTTAGTACTTTGAAACGAGTTCAGACCTGGCAATTCAAAAACCGAGTTTTTACAGGCAATAACTCTTATGCCCTAAAAGAACCAGATGTAAGTAAGAACGTCCGCCCGCTTCGGTTAAATGCCGAATATATTGAAATTATTTACCGAAAGCCGGTAATTTAATAAACGCCACGAAAAATATGACACGGGGCCAAAACACGTCGAGTTTGGGCTCATTAGAGGGAAGAAAAATTAAGCTACCTAATGAAAACGTCAAATATGTCCAAACAGTTCAGATAGCAGAACCCGCCACGATTTAGAAACTTGAAAACCACCGACCAGAGCTCGGGCGGCCGATAATAAAGGGGCTCCACCACCCGTCGAGGCAATTTATTTTAAGGCTTAAAAAAAGAAAGTAGAAAGGGGCTAGTTATCCCTCCACTTTTTATTATATTCGCGGATTCGCGGTTTAATTCGCGGATTTCGCGGTTTAATTTTAATTGACCTAATTAAATTGATCTAATTAAATGATCCAATTAATTTTCGCGTTTTGATCTAATTAATCACATATGAAGTTTGATATTTAATTTTGATATGTGCTACTGATTAAATTATGCGGCGGCCATTTTTAATTTGATTCCGGAGTTACGCGGCGGCCATTTTTAATTTTCGCGTTGGAGTTGGAGGTGTGTTAACTTATTATAAATTTTAAGATTGAGAAAGCCAAAGTAGGCCTCACGAGGTTCATCGCAACAGAGAAGTGTAGAAGGAAGAGTACCACTGTAATTGTTCGTTAAAGTTATAAAATTACTTTACCAGTGGCAAAATTCGTCGACGTACCTCGGTGCCATTTAATAACAGCTAGAAATGCAGGGTGTAGGGACATCGACACTCTACCAATATCGGCCATCATATGTTAATCAGCTGACGTTGATGCATAGCAAAAATTTCTGTCAGATGGCGCTGTATTGATTTTAATTCAATATTTTTTTGGGGTAATTTTAAATATTTTGAAATAAAAATAGCAGTAAATTACACACACAAGGAGTGCAAAACGTATACTATTGAGCTCAATAAATACAGAAAACTAGTTAACAGATTTCTAAAGAAGTACAAAAACTTGTGAACCCAGCAGAAACAAAAACTGTTGTAAACAGTGTTGTAACATTTCGACCAGCGCGAACGCGGTTTTGAAATTTAAAATTAATTAGCGGGTTCTCTGTTGAATTAAATCACGTTAAGAATAGGAGCGTTGCATCGTTGGGCCGCGCGGAAGACGATAAGCGACGTCATCGCGGACAGACGCAGGTTCACCTCCGAGCACCTAAAGGAAGGATCCCCTACTCCGGAACCGCTGATTACGCCAGCCCAGGCTATATAAAGAAGATCCGAAGTCATTTTAAGACAGAATATCCCAAACCTTTCTCCTAATCTAATTCTGCTCAGGACGACCCGTAGGCTCTTCGAGGAGATTTCCTTACACCTAGACTCTCTTTCTCGGGGGGCCTTTAGGTATCAACTAAAGATCCGACCAGATAATCCGTACCTGGACTGTCTCGTTCGAGGGGCCCTTAAGCTCATCAGCTAGAGATCCGACCAGATAACCGATACCTAGACCGCCTTGCTCGGGAGACCCATATGCTCATCAGCTAGACACCTATAAGTAATTCCCCCAGGTCCCGTTCACTCAGCGGACACCTTAGATCCATGCAGCTAATTCTCACAGGTCAAAACGCCTAATTAGCCGGCTTTAAAATCACTAAGTACGAACTGGACGACGTAACACGAGAGCAGCTTAAAGTTCGCACCAGAAAACGCAGCCTGTATGTAACCGCAACGAAAGCCGGCATCCCAACGAGGCGACGTTAATAACTTGGCGAATTCAATCCTCGGGCACTTCACGACGCCCGCTAGCTGCGAGCCGCGGCCCAAGTTCGCCTTTTATGGCAATCACCGCCTGCAAGGCTCGAGTTTAATTCAATTACAATTTCACTCACCTGGACGTGCGAAGTCTCCGCCTAAGGTAATGCAGATAAATTCGCAGCCCGCCTGCAATCCTTCCACGTTCAGTACACCTGCAGACCGCGACAACACTAGCAGATCCAGGTATGCACGTTATTTAATATAATCTTGCCTGCACTTTTGCCCGTTTAAAAGTTTAAAACTGAATCTCATGTTTACGTACCTCTATCACAGGCGGGTTTCGCTAACAAATGTCATTTCTGCATTCAGGCCGGACGAATTGCCTACGGGACATTAGAACTATTCCATGCAGAGACTGGTTTAAAAGTGACTGACACGGCCTGAATCCAACAGACCGGGACGCACGAGCAGAAGAATCTTGATTTATTTACAAGCATTGTTACATTTTTATTTCTTGTCTTTTTGAATACATTTTAATTTGATGTATAACTAGCTAAACATATTATACGCTTATAAAACTTATTTTGTGTACTTTCTGGGGTTACGAAACTTGAGTCTACAAATGGTCCTTCGGTTTTCTGAGCTGCCTGGAGCCAATATCAGTTTGATAATTGTAGCGGATAAATTGATCATTCAAATTAAATTAAAAAATAGACAGAACCGGCTACAGTAAAAATAATATGTGAGCAAACGAAAATGAAATCAGGCTTGGCTTTGGAAATTGAAACATGTGTCGATTATTAATTCTGCTGTGTTGGATATGGACTATTATAATTACTGTCAATTTGAAATTAAAAACATCAGAAGTAGTACAGCACATGACTTAAGTTTCTCAAAGCCAACCTTGATTTTGTTTTCATTTGCAGTTTTGGAGATTTTTCCAAGCTTTTTTATTTATTTTCCAGTTACTGGATGGAGTAAACGTAATGGTGGTTTAAAATCGCTTCCCTTATTTTCTCTCACATTCTTTTTATCGTCTTCAGTTTCACTTTCTCAATCAATGTTTTTTCTTTGTATTAATTTATTAACAACAATAGTAACATTGTATTATGTTACAATATCGAAATATGCCTTAGAACAGGGCAACATTTATAAGAATGAGGCCCAAAGGGTCAAGTTTGGCTATTTTTTGAGGCCTGTTTCAGTAAGACACTTAACGAACGAGTCTCGTATAACATTTTTTGCGCTATCAACTAATAAAAGTAAAAATATCGTTGAATATGACAAATAAAATGCGTGATTGTTGTTTGCATAGCAACTAAATACAAAACAATTTTCTATAGCAGTCCTAGTACTGCTATATTCATAACGGGCAGAAGCATGGTCATAAACAACTCTTACGAATATAATTTACTATTTACAGCACTTCGTAATGTAATTGTTAGTGCTAAACTAAATATTTGCTTCTAAAATCAAATAATGGAGAGAAAATCCCCCTCTAGGGGTTTATAAAATGCTTCGAGGTATCGAAAACTTCGTCTTATCCAAATTCGTATTATCGAGAGATTTGTATATGGAAAACTATAGAAATTAGGTTGAGAATGTGATGTCAATTCGAGTAATCGAGATATTCGACTTAGCAAAGTTCGAGATATGAAATTTCGACTGTACCAGATATATATATATGCGAGTACACATATTATGTTAGTCTGATTGAGTCCACTTTTGATTTTTATTAATTGTTTAATAAATGCAATAGTATTATGATACACATAGAAATATAAACCTGTACGATACAAATAAATAAACACATATTTGTGGTCAACGAATGGTGTAGCTTACGAGACCGGTAATAGTTATTTTACCAAGCTCACATACGAAAGCCGGTCGTTATCATAACGAACATGTTTGTTATGAAAAAATGCACAATTCACTGTTATACAGTGGGCTAAATATGTAATTTTAAGCTAAGAATTGCTGACAATATGTCATTTTTAACCTAAAAACTACTGAAAATATTTCATTTTGACCTAAAAATTACGGGAAATCTACTGACATTGTCAGTTGTCACAATAAAGCTGTCACTCATAAAATTACAAAAATGTGTATTTTTTGTGGTCGTGGGAAAAAAAGCCTACATAATTCGCTCCAAAATGTATCGTACTCTCGTATTTTAAGTCACTCTGCTCCGCTACGCTTCGCATCGTTTCTCAAATATACACGCACGATATACATCACCTTCGCAGGTTCTTATGTAATGTAATATTACGTGGCAAGCTTAGTAAATTAGGCTTTATGAGCCAGCCGGATAATTTCCAGGGTGAGCGACGTAGGAACGAGCCCTGCAATTCGGTGAGCCACATTAAAGGCTAATTGCAAGGGAGCCGCGTACAACTTTTTATTTCCTTTTGCTGAAAATCGTAAAAAATAATATTACTGATTAATAAAGAATATGTTTATTAGAAAACAAGCTGCTTGCAAAGTCGCCAGGGCAATATTTTACAGGCACCGTGCCTGTAAAGACTCATTTACCGAGTCAGTTCAGATAACAATAAACACCTTTTAACAAGTCAAGAGTAAATGAAAACATTTAATGGGAAAAGTTGTAGCGCTAGCGTTAGTTAATACTAATGTGGACTGTAGATAGATCTAATGCATCTAATGTGTCGATTAAATATGTGATATTTTTAGTAAACACTTATATTTTATTCAACAACAATTCACAAAACAGTAAAGAAAACTGTACATTTATCCAATTATTTTTATAACTAGGTTCAAAATATATCAGATCTTCTGAATTAATTGTCGGTAGATGAAGTATTCGGTTATATAATATTTAAAAACTACAGTCTTTGTCTGGCCAACAATAACATGTAGACTAAAAGAAAGATCAGTAGAAATAAAAAAATACATAATTATTTTTAAACTGACCCTTCACCACTTCATCTTATCTCTGTTATTTTGAAATCACAATAAAATATCGAACCACTTTCACGCCACTTGAACACGAGGAACATTGTTTACTTGTTGTTGGGTATAAATATGGGGAAAGATTTAGTCCTTCAAAGTCGCTCAGTGACAACCAATCATGAAATTTGCACAGTTTATAGCCGCGGGTGTAATTCTGCACCTGGCAGCAGCTACGCCATTATCTTACCCCAAGCCTCTTAACCCGAAGCAAGGTATGTTTTAGAACTTTAAATGTTACTGTCAGTCTTGGTTTACCAGCCCAAAGAAATTATTCCGCTAAGAATCGATTTAAATATCTACCTTTTACAGATAGAAAGGGGAATTGGTGGTCGAGATTCCTAAATTTTGACATTATTAACAGAATTATAACAAAAAAATAATTTAACTCTTCAAACTAACAAATAGGTTAATTTGTGGTTGTGTCGTTAGTTGTGACTTTTCACTTCCTTTTACGAAAAAGGAAGTATTGGACTCAAAAATTCGAAATTGTGTTTTCAACAGATCTTCACGTCCGCTGAACACAAAAGACATGTTTTTGTTCATTGGTCTGTGTGTGTCTGTGTGTCTGTCTGTGAACAAAGTATCTCAAAAAGGAAAAGAGGTATGGCGTTGAAACTTCATATATAAGTTTTTTGTACTATGTAGATGCGACACTCAGCTTTTGAAGAAAATCGCGTAACCGGAAGTATGGTGTTTACTCTTGTAATTTTCCATTTTTTTTCTATTTTTTCAAAAACGGCTTTAACGAAGTTTTTCAAAGTTTATATTATCATTACATTTTTAATGTGCATTGATGTGAGATAGGTGATTTTCCAGTTGAATACCTCTAAAATGGGTTTCTTTTGTTTTTTCTCATTTATTTTTATTAACTCATATTTTAAATAGAACACCCTGTATATTATTACATTTTTGAATTCAGTTTAAAATTTTAGAGAAAATTTGTCGCTTAAACAAACGCTCTATTTTGCACGGTTTCTGTGGAATTTGTAGTTTTTGAAAAATTTTGACAAATGCTCAAAAATTAAAAAAACAAATTTTTTGCTAATTATAAAATCGCTGTAAAAGAAAATTGTGTGCGTGTACCACACCAGATTTTTTAAATATTCGTTTGAACACACATAAACTTTATAATGGGGCGCACGTTCTGCAAGAGAACTAACTATTTTCCTATCTTTAAGTTAGGTACCGTGTAATTAATTTTTAAAGATTGGCTATATCTCTCAAGTGGTAGATATCTACAATTGAAATTATGTTTACTTATCAAATAACAACTAAGAATGCTTAATTTTCCAATGCCCAGTACTAGAGACAATGATAGATAAGAAAGGTGAAGAAATGCATACTTCAACGGTAACCAGGCATGCGGATTAAAATAATGGTCGCTTTGTAACCCTTGCCTTGTCTGGTTTATGAGTGTAATAACATTTTGTATCTCATACTGAGTTTTCCTTAGTTAGATAACAAATTTTATAGGCAGTTTGCCTTGGTGCAAAAGCCACGTTTCCACAAAATATGTTCTTGGTATTATCAATCAAAACTAAGTGTTGAACAAAATCACTGACATTTAGAGTGAACTTTTACTTTGATTTAAAAAACAGTTCATTCGGGTTCTAATACTAGGCATGAAAACCAGCAATTTGAGGTTTACAAACAAACGGGTCTTAGTCTTATGTTGAAAATATTTTGACTAAAAACGTTGATTAAACTCATTAATACATTTTATGTCCTACCAGTACATTAATTAAAATTAATGACTCTATTTTAAGGTATCTTAGATACAAAATAACGCTCCAGGGCAATTATTTTCTTCATAAGAACACTAGGGTTATTATGAAAAATTAACAGTATTTGTTTCCATGGATACAACCTTTATTTCAAAAATTATGCACCACTGTCACAATGAAAATTAATGACAGCTCATCTAATGTCACAAATCTAACTTAGATCAGCTAACTAGATCAATCTTAAATACCATAGCATAGTAATTATATGAATTGAATATGAATATGAATTAGTAAGAAAATTGGTAGGACATAAAACCTTGAAGGCACCACAGGCATTATGAGCTAAGAGCCCGCGATTGTTATACACACCTCGGGCCAAAGGCCCTCGGTTAGTACACTAACAATCTTGGGCTCTTATTTTACTCATAATGCCCCTTGGTACCTTAATAACTATATTAAACCTCATTTTTATTTGCTGGGTACAGTGGAAGACCAAATGCAGTGTTCACTGCTGCTGAACTGCTACCTAATGGTTTCCCCAATTAACTTGGTTCTTTAATTTGGTTTTCTGTACTGTTGCTACGTGTGGAAATAAATGCATTATTTTTATTATTATTATTATTATCTATGAGAATTTCATGTAACTGGTGTGTTGAGTATAGTATTATTAGAATACTTCCTGTTTAATTATTGTGAAGCGAAGTACAATACGAGTTTTCAAACACATGAAAGTAAAGTGCCAAATATGCCCTGCTTCCACAAGCGAGCCAGATCTTCCATGGTGATATCTTCTCAATACACTACTGGTTAATGATTGATTACACCATAGTGCGCCTGCAGTTTTAAATTAGGATGGTGCCGTCCTTTCTACAGCTAACCACGTGTACTTTTCAAGTCTATTATAAGAGTTAAATATGTTTTCACGTGTAAAATCATATAACGGTTCAATGGAGCAACTCTATTAATACCTAATGGTATAACAAAGCCACATTTGTGTCTCAATACTTACATATAATTATGCACATTTTACTGTATTCAACTCTATTACTAGATTTATCTTCAATGTGTCTATAACCGATAACAATTACAGCAAGGGAAAGTTCCGGAAAGGGGACGCAGCGCTCTAGGATTTATCGAGTCGTTCTTGCAAACTTAAGTCAAATCAGCGAGTGCTAGTATTTTTTTCAGGAAAGTATATGAGGACAGTAACATTTTCAAGCGTTCGAGTGCCAGAAAACGTATAGACGTTTCCAAGATGAGCTTAAACATTTGAACGAACGCGTAATACCATGCTTGGAAAAGGCAAATGTGATAGTTTGCGGTAATAAGGAAGCACCAGACGACCGAAACGACTTGAAACAAGTCAAAGCAATCTGTTCAATGACGACATCCCACAATAGAGAACACTGAATTGGAGAAGTCCTACGTCCTATGGACATATATAGAGTGATTGTACAATTTTCGGAAAACAACGGGAAACCATGGCAGAGAACACATGTCCATAGAATATGAGGCGTACAAGGTGTACACCAGCAAGTGTGATTAAACATGTCGTTTTGGCTCTTACGGTCTAGGTTCGCTATTGCATCTAGTGTGAGTAAATTACCAGCAAGTTCTGAAGCAGATCGGATTATATAAAGTTGCTGAGTGCATATAAGTGAGTAACTCAGCAATAATGATTAGTTGATGGATCCAACTTTAATAAGTGCTTGAGAAAGTTGGAGTAATTTTCCAGCCTAATAAATGTACATTTTCTAGAAGTTTTACGTGAAAATAAAGTGGAACTACAACAGCCAATTTATTCATTTAGCCACTAAAGTAATACCATTTCAATTGATGATATTCAAATCAATCATTGTTGGTATTCCAGAATAATATCAGATTAAATAGGAAGAGTAACGGCATAATGTAATGCAAGTATATTAGGCCATTTATGTAATAAAACGACAAATTGCAGTTATTTTCAAGCTCTACGAGTTTTATAATAACTACATTTTCGATGAATAAGACGAGACACGAAATACAAGGGAACAAGCGCGAAAAAATATCGACCCCTGCACGCCTTCTTTTCGCTTTCGATATATCGACTAATATAGCTTGTACGTAGAAAAGTAATTGAAAATAAATTGTAGAGCACAAACTAGGGTTGTATACAAAACCACCGATGTTGATCGCCACCGATATGGATTTCCTCCGACTTCTGACAACTGTATTGAACACTACCGACAGGAACTACCGCCGACTTGGGTTACTACCGACTTTTAAAGTTTGTAAGAAATATATGAATGTCACCGAACTAAAATACCACCGACTTGGTCTATAAACCGACTTGGATTACCACCGATGTGGATTTACATCCGACAGGAACTATCGCCGATGTGGACTACCACCGCGCGTTTACTTCCAACCGATACCGACAGTAGTTGCTGCAACACATCTTACACGAGCGACCGTGAAGTTGCAATCCTTCATATTAAGGTGACTGTTTAGTAACTTCAGATTTCGTTTCTAACTGGCCCAGAATTTTTAAAACCCCCTAAAGGTAGACAACAATCCATACGAAGTAATTTTTAAATGATTTCGTTTACACGTCATAACCTTTGTTACGATACTTTTGGAGTGTCCCCCGTAGTATTGAACCTCTGCTAGCTGAATTCTGAACTTGAATATTTATGGTTGGCTTTTGCCAATTTTTGCATGCTTTAAACTAGGTATAATTAGCTGTATCTTATTTTTAATTATTTTCCTATAATTATCAAGCAGTTTGGTAAGCAACTCTTCGAATAATTACCCATATTCTACTAATTAAATTTATTTTGGTCATATTCCTACAGATATTTGTATATGGCGCTTAGGCAACCCCTGTTGCAAATTATTCTGCACTATTCTATTTGTTGCTAGATAAAGGATATCATTTCTTGCAGTCACACTTTTCAGGCTGGTTTTTTCGCATCTTCTGGCCCAAAAATTTTGGAAAGTTTTGATAACTGGTAGCTGGTGAATTTTTGAGCTCTTTTCCATTTTAAACTTGGTGCAGGCTGCTAGTGCCTCGGCCGTGTGCTTAAATTTGTGAGCTAGTTAGTATAGCTCAGCTCCGTTTTGATTTTTCGGAGGATCTGAAAAAGCACATGTGCCCTTAAGACGTTAGTATTTGATTTGGTTATACTTACGTCCTTCGCAACTGCGGATTCGTTTGAGTTCAGCATTGTTTCTGCCCTTTCCTCTGGCTCAATTCCAGCGTGAGGTAAGATAAGGCCAGTTTCTTCTTATTTGGGACTTATTTGGGCGTCGTGCGTTATAGCCATTTACTGTGGGATGCCATTTCCTGTCGGCTACGATCTTGGGAGAGTTTGGACGCTTCCTGCAAGAGGTTGGACTCCTATCTGAAGAGGCTTAGCATTCCTCGTTCGGCTGCTCTCCGCGGGCACCCAAACCGTCGATTCGGGCTCCTGAAATTAGCGAGTAGTCAAGGAATTCTGCAATTCCCTGGGAGCTACGCTAGAGGGTGTAGCACTGCACTCACCTGCGACACAATCACCGCTTCCTCGGTCCGCTGGGCCTCCCGCTGTGTCTGCCGGAACACCCGTTGCTTTTGCCGTCGTCGGCCCCCCCCCCCGCAGGCCAAAGGTTAGGAGCCGACATGTTTTTTTCTACAGGCAAGAAACTGATTTAGTTATCACTCCTTGTGCTTGGTGTAATCTTATAGCTAGTTATTAGAATCTCGTCTCGTTAACAGATAGGGCATGTATGATATTTTTGGCATAGCAATGCTTCGTCTAGTTAGATGTTAGTGCATGCTTTTGTATAATTTTAATGCGTTATTATGATAGGGCTATTGCAAATTTCGAGCGCCCATTTTCTGCAGGCTACTGATCTTTATTGAATCTTTAATCGAGCTTACCCGAATTGGTAAAGACAGCTCTGCGGCTCAACCCTGTAGGAGCCTTCGGTTTTGAATTGGCCCCGAACCACGGCGTCTCCGTGGAACCTACGAGTTTACAGTTTAAATTAGCCCTCATGTTGCTGCCTTATTTGCATTCATGGGCAGCCTGGCGAATTAACATCAGAACGCTTACTAGAGTTCTGTTTAGGTGGTTCCGCTGCTGAGGACTGGGGGTTTGTCGGCCGCCGCGCCCCATTGAGCTCCCCTGCAAATTGTATGTTAGGTCATCCGCGCTAGTATTTCAGTTTTAAGGCAGTACTTACCGCATGTTGCCTACGGTTTGCTCGATATCCTCGGGTTTATTTCGACGCCATTTGCATGTCGGTCGCTGAGGTCTGACGTCGTATTTAGCGTATAGTGGCTAGAGAACCGATTACGGTAGCCGATTGTCTTACTTGGGAGTCGCGTGAACCCGTTAATTATTTTGTCGGAACTCTGTTTGCGGCGTTCGCGATTTTTCCGCGTTATTGTAATTTATTTGCGAGCCTCTACGTAGGTACAAGTTTGCCGAATGTTTATTCAAGCGATTGCTTTAGCGTTCATTTATGTACCTGATGTATTTCCACTGAGAAAACTGCTCTGTCACTATATGGGCATAGGCCCTGGTAGTTTTGACATTAGATATTTTGGAATAATTACGTTAGAATCTTTCTGAGCTGATATTCGGGGTTTCGCATCAGCTGAGCGCTTGCATAACCTGGCCCTGCTATATCCTGCCTCACAGGGATTAATCTATTTTTTTTGTAATTTAATACTCGCTACGCTCCGTTTTTAACCGCGCAATGTTTTAATGTGTTAGCCCATTCACAGGTCATAGTTATTACTGCTCGTGGGCTACTGTTTGCTCGGTATTTATATTTATATTTATATTTGTATTTATTATTGCATGTCGCATACTGTGTGTTTTCTTTGTTGTTGCTAGAAATATACAAAGGTTCATACTTATTGCCAAGTATCGCCTTTGCTACTTGTAACTAATTTTGCCTACTGCCTGCTGTGATTTATATATATATATATATGTTAGCCATGCACTATAGTACCCACCAATATTTAAAATAAAGCTGTGATCTATTCATTGGTTGTTGATTTGCTTATTTTTGACTTGCTGGTTTTTATCTTCGACCTTGTGTACGGTCCGGCACAAGGAATTGGATCTGAGTCTAGGACCTGGCGCCCACTCCTTTCTTTTTTTTGTATTCTCTTTCAGCATAGCTGGAACCCTGCGACCCTCGCGGCGAGCTAGCCCAACTAGGCCGATAGTTACCAGCCGGCAAAATAACCAATATAACTTTCGCCAAAAGGTAAGGCCGACCGTCTATCTTCCCTTACACCTTGCTATGTTATTGGTACTATGTAGAGGAAGCAAAATAAGAATGGAGCTAAAGGATTATGATATAGGTGGTTCGTTGGCCGCTTATCGGGAAGCCCAAAATTCCAAAGCTCTATTTAAATTGTTTTATAATGACTTTCTGAAGTGACTAAAAGACTGCAGATTGGTGGTTTATAAAATGTTGACGGAGTTATATCAGTTATTATTCGCCCTGAGCTTTTCTTATATTTATACCTAGTGAAAGTAAGTGAAGTGTGAGTGTCATACAGGGACCGTCAAAAAGGACTAATTATTTAATTTTCTAATAAAAAATTAAATGTCACAGCAATCGCTATGTCTCTTATATTATTTTAAAGAGTATGCTTTGGAGTGGTGTATAAAACAATTGCAGAATTTTTTGACACTTAGCAAAATGGACACATTGCCAGTGCCACAACGTGTTTTTTGTGTTGAACAATTTATCAAAGTTAATTCAATTATTTAAGTGCAATGCGGCAGATTATTTTGTTTGGAGCTACCTAAAAAGTAAAGTTCATATTGGAAAACCAAGAACAATTGACGAACTTAAAACAAGCATTAAAGCAGAAATTCCATATATTTCGTAGGAATTACTTATTAGAGTCATGTTTAATTTCGTTCGCCGCTTAGAAGAATGTATTGAAAACGACAGAGGACACTTCTGGCATATATTTGATAAATAAATCTCCTGTTCTTACACTTACACAAACCGTTTTGTTTAAATTTGTAACTTTTATCTAGAAAATAAAATAGTCTGTCCTTTTTGACGGTCCATGTATAAAGATTTAAAGTTGAAAAAACTTTGTCTGTTCGAAGAAAAAGTGCAAAAAAGAAAGGATTGCATGCTGCACGGGTTGCACTTAGAAATAGAACGCCACAGTAAATTTAGGGGTTATAATTTGTATTTTTTATATCCCACTTTTTTGGCCGTAAGTGTACAAACAGTGTCTACGGATTTTAATAGTATAATTTAATGTAAAGTGTATCAACAATTTTAACGAGTATTTTAGGAGATTATTAAGTCAAAATGTTATTAATTAATTAAATGTTATTAATTAACTAAATTAATTTAATTTAATTGTAATAATTGCAAATTCAATTACATTGGACAAACAAAACAATTATTAAAGAATAGAATTAATCGGCACAAACACTCAATTAAAACAAATAATATATCACCTAATAAAAAAACAGCGTTAACTGACCATGCTAATGAATCTCTACGTAAAAAGTTTAATTTCTACGCACCCAACATGTTACATACAGAGAATAACTTAAAAAACGTATATGCCTGGAGATGATTGAAATACAAAAAAGCTCTAATGCAATTAATTATAGAACTGATATGATATAACCTCAGTTCTATTTATCATAATTTATTTAAATAAACTTTTTTACATGAACCAAATACTTTAGTTGTGTTTTTATGCTATTATAATTCAAACAAACATTTTAATTAAAAGCAAATTTTAACTTAATACGACCCTGGCTATGTCATATGCAAGTTCCAAATTTTCTGCAGTTTTGGGTATAGTTGATAATAAAAATATGTGAACAGCCTTGCATGCTCTTATCAATTTCATTTTACATTTCTGGTTTCAAAATTGCTAAAGCGTTCTGCTTTAATTGTATTGAATATGGATTATCACGAATAATCCCGTTTGCTTCATTAATTGTTAATATTAAATTTAAAAAATGTCTTTACATAATCCATATTTAAACTACTCATTATCGTAAGTATGCTAGTTAAAGGAAAACCATATTTGCTCACTAATCTAATTTTTCTCTTTTCAGGTTTGTTAAAAATTACTTTTTTATAATGTTTTCGTAAATTACTGAAGAAGCTATCATAACTAGCGAAACGTATAATTAAAATATTGCAATTTAATATTAAAGTATGTTTACGACAAAATGATTTTTATTTAATCAAAAATTATGATTAATTAATAACATTTTGACTTAATAATCTCCTAAAGTACTAGTGAAAAATTATAATAGTATAATTTTAAATTTTTAACTAATAGTTTTAACATAATAAGTATAAATATTGATAATTGGTTTTTATATTTATACGCGGTCGTTAATTGTGTTATTTTCTTCTTTTTACCTTTTTTGAAAATTAAAATGAATAAAACCAACATCAGGAGACACTTTCATAAAATACAAGCAAATTGCGCGCTACGCGCACGTGAAATAGGATACGTGAAAGGTCAAGCTCCGAGCCGAGCGCTAAGATAAGAAAAACAAAACCTAAACAAATATAAACATCTGTGAAGCCGGAACGTGAGATTTTATTTTGTGCCACAGACACACAGACACACATTAAGGAAAATTATATTATAGAGACTTAATAATCTCCTAAAGTACTAGTGAAAAATTATAATAGTATAATTTTAAATTTTTAACTAATAGTTTTAACATAATAAGTATAAATATTGATAATTGGTTTTTATATTTATACGCGGTCGTTAATTGTGTTATTTTCTTCTTTTTACCTTTTTTGAAAATTAAAATGATTAAAACCAACATCAGGAGACACTTTTATAAAATATAAACATCTGTGAAGCCGGAACGTGAGATTTTATTTTGTGCCACAGACACACAGACACACATTAAGGAAAATTATATTATAGATACCTACATTACTTCATATTTATGACAAACTACAGACAGTATAGAAATAGTACACTCGTTAATTAGATGATAATTAATACATACTAAATGAGGAGCTTTGCATGTATCTCCAAAAAGCAAAGTTGTGCTTTTTAAAAATGTGAATGATCAGTAATGTGGTAATTTACCATAGCCCTGAAATGAAAGGTGAAATAAATACAATGTTCTTCCTTGAATTCACCACAACTATGTAAAGCTGATACTTGCAGCAAATTACGAACCTAGGAAAGCAAAAATATAATATATGTAAACCTTTCCAGGTAAAGATGTGTTATCTGGAATACGATAATTAGCTAGCCCAAGCTCAAGTTTAAGATTAGTTTTAGTGATGGGCATAACCGGACCATTTTCATAACCGAATTATTTGCATTCGAATGATATTAATAACCGAATGATTATTTGAATAATCATTCGAATACATTTTTGCTCTCGATTCGTTTCGATTAAGTCAGCCGGTTTGCCGGTTGGCGGTTCACCGTCATCTGCATGGACATCGGTTCACCGTCATCTGCATCGACATCGTAACTTGCAGATAGCGGAGGAACCAAAACATAATATGTACGGTCGGCGCTTTAGAAATCGGGACACGTAATATGTTCTTCTAGCCTTTGGAGTATTCTTGCTCCGGTTACTTCATTAATGTGAGATGGAATTTCATAATTGGCAAACAATAAACAATCTGACGTAAAAATTAAAACCATAATAACTGTAAAAACCCAGTTTATACACTTAAAAAATACATGCAAAATATATCATAATAGTGTGTAGTGCCCGATTTCTAAGGCGACGACCGTACATTATGTGTTATGTATTGGAAATTAAGAGGTATTTATTAAGAAGTGTAGAAAGAAAGAAATATGCGGGACTGCTTGCTAATCGCAATAAAAACAGTCGTAAAACGTTTATCTTTATCGATCGGGTGGGTTAAAGGCGCCGCCTCTTGTTTTGAATCTCTGGAGATGTAAGCAAATAAAAAATTGTTTTATAGCTTGATGCGTTTGCAGTTTTTAGGCGTTCAGGTTTCAGGTCCCCAGATTTTGATATTTTTTTATGATAGGAGGTAGGTACGCGATAACCAAATGGTGTTTTCAGTACAACCTGCTTTGTTTATGAGTTATGACGTATTTATATTTACAGAATTTTGAGCACTGCGTAGGTCGCTGAGATATGGCACGTAGTACCTTTGAATAGAGGTTTTATATTCAAAGCGTAGTACGTATCAGCATGAGGTTATTTTTCATTCAAATACTTGGAACGAAAACCGAGTTACATAGGTTATTAGTAGCTTCAGCGTACTTATGCGAACGTTTTGTCCGTCTGTCTGTCTGTCTGTCTGTCTGTCTGGATCGCCTGTAACTTTCGAACGGCTACAGATATCGAAATTTTAAAAGGGGGCAAAGTTGTTGTTAAGGTCCCGAGCACCTTCATGCGCTATTTGGTTTTGGCGAAAGGTGGCGATTTTCCACTTTGCAAAATTTCCAAGCATTGTAGCACAGTGGCGGCTTGTCCACTTGGCGCCATCTACAGAAGTTCGGTGGTCACGTTTTGAACTACACATTCTGAAGCTACTCTTTAGATCTGTAGTTGAGCAGTTTATTTTAATAACCGGATAACCGGTTATTTTTCATTGTGTTGCCTAATTTTGATATATATTGTGGAACTTGGTGTCGTGTATATTCAATTTAATTTACTGTTATCAAGTTTCTCTAAAGAAACTAAAACGTCGTTCGACGTGTTCATGAACATCAAATAGCAATGACTACTTCTTCATGGTAAAAAAGAGAAACATTTTACTTAATGGCGCTTTTATTGCTCTGTATAGAATGATTAATAATTTTAATTGCTACTTCATTTTTTAAGTTTTTCCATCACGAGGAAGTTTTTGCATTGTATTTATCTATATTTATAAAACTGAAAGTCCTGCCTCACTCACTCACTCACTCACTCACTCACCAACGCCCAGCCCAAACCATTGGACCTAGAAAGCTAAAATTTTGCACAGAGGTTCCCTTTATGATGTATACAAGGAATAAGGAAGGATATTTCGAAATTCAACCCCTAAAGGGGTGAAATGGAGGTTTCAATCTTGTATGGAGAAATAATATTAAATAGACATTTCGACTTGAAACGTCGTAGAAGTACTCCTAAAAACAAATAAGCAAATACGTATTTCGTGATTTTCCGAAAATCAACCATTTAGGGGGTGAAATGGGGTAAATAAGCCTAAAATACGATATGAGTGTCGTTATTGAAGTTTTTTGGACGTTGATTGCGAAAATGACACTTATTTCTAAGTCCAAGACGGTGGACATGACATAAGGGAAGAGACGGGACGGGACGGGACGGGACTGGACGGGAAGGGAAGGGAAGGGACGGGACGGGACGGGACGGAACGGGGCAGGACTGGACTGGACGGGAAGGGACGGGACGGGACGAGACGGGGCGGGGCGGGACGGAACGGGAGGGGGCCGAAAGGGAAAGGAAGGAATGGGATGGAAGGGGAGGGGACGGGATGGAACGGGACTGGACGGGACGAAATGGGACTGGACGGGACGGGAAGAGAAGGGACGGGGCTGGACGGAACGGGAAGAGAAGGGACGGGGCTGGACGGAACGGGACGGGACGGAAAGAGAAGGGGAGGGGACGGGACGGGACGGGACGGGACGGGTTTGTAAAACCTACTTTTAATACAGGTGCATAAATGTTACGAGGGAGTTTTCATAAAATTTGTACCAAAAATGGAAAAACTCTTTTATCTACGACAATGTGTAAATTGACTTTTAGTTGGCAGTTTAAAGTTTGTAAAATGACTGCTTAAAAACATGTTTTAATTAGTTTACGTCGTCAGCAGCAACGTGTTTTAAAAATTGCAACCACGCAAAATGACGACCGGTTGCTACTCATCTTAATTTATATTTAAATCTTTTTATTTATTTATCGTGTTTTTTAGATTCTATTTTAGATAAAATATTGTACGATACACATGCGTAAAGTATCTCACTAGCGGGGATTTTGAATTGATAGATTAAAAATAGCAAAAACCATAGCACTATGTATTTTTTCATTTCTATAATACACGATAACAGTGTAAATAGCGGGATCTGTGGCCAAGTTATTAAGCATTCTGGCTACTAATCCAAAGATCGCGAGTTCGATCTCCGCATACAGTGAGGTTTATATAAATTTAAAATGCAGAAAGAGAAACCGTATACAAAATGTGGGATACGGAAAGTTCGTTCCCCACATTTCGTTCCCCACATTTCGTACCCCACATTTTGTTCCCGGGATATTTCGTCTCCCCACATCTCGTACCCAGAAACTTCGTTCCCGAGCGAGCTCAGTTTGTCTCCTAGATTACAGGGTGTTGAAAAACAAGTGCAGCGATCGGAATGCAGTTAAAAAATATAAGATATTTTAATTAATTTATTTATTATAATAAACTTATAAGAACAAAATTAATTGTATTTATTAAAAATGACGTTTTAATCTAAGTATCTTCCTGATATTTTGTATAGGGCCATAATTTCTCATTCTGGACAACTTTTCTTAGTAATATTTTGCTGTATCATAAAAAAATGGTAGTTTACCTGAAAAGAAAATAGTTTTTGTTAAGGCCGACTTGTTTTTGAAAAACTTAAAATTCTCTACAAACCAAGCAGGTATTATAATTCTTATAACATTTTTACGTAAAACTAAAAATAAAATGTAATTCCCATTTGTAAACTCAAGCCGGGGACATACTGTATATAGTTCTTGTAAGTTTATTATAATAAATAAATTCATTAAAATATCTTTAATTTTTCTAACGGTATTCCGATAGCTGCACTCGTTTTTCAACACCCTGTAATCTTGGAGACAAATTGAGCTCGGTCGGGAACGAAGTTTCCGGGTACGAGATGTGGGGAGACGAAATATCCCGGGAACGAAATGTGGGGAACGAACTTTCCGCAAACCACGTTTTATATGTGTTGTAACTAAGGAAATGGTGTTCCAAAGCCGTTTTTTCACTGCTAGCCGTGAAGAAATATTATTTTTTCACGTGTTAAAAAAAGTTAAACTTCGCGTATCTATAGCGATGCATAAATGTCACGTTTTTTTGACGGCTGTAGAAAAAGCTTATTTGCTATGCCTCTTATACCTATATCGTCCAGCGTTTCTAATAATTTGACATGATTGACTGTGACAAATGCTTTGGCTAGATCGACGAAGATGCAGAGGCATGATATATTTTCATCAAGAGCCATTTGAACATTTCCAATTAGTTCTGCTATGGCGTCTTGTGTTCATACACCTTTTTGAAACTCACACTGTTGAGATGATAGCAAGTTATATTTATTGATAAAGCTCTCTATCCGCCCTATAATGACTTTTTCGAAAAATTTTGCCACATTAGAAATTAGGGAGATGGGCCTATAATCCTCAGATAGTTCATGAACAAAAAGGGTAGTTTACCTAAAAAGAAAATAGTTGTTGCTTAACTGTCAAGGACGACTTTCAAAAACTAAAAATTTTCTTAAAATTCTCTACAAACCGAACAGGAATTATAATTCCTATAACTCTTGTAAACTCAAGCTGGGGTCATACTGTATATAGTTCTTATAAGTTTATTATAATAAATAAATTAATTAAAATATCTTTCATTTTTTAACTGTATTCCGATCGCTGCATTTGTTTTTCAACACCCTGTAATCTAGGAGACAAATTGAGCTCGCTCGGGAACGAAGTTTCCGGGTACGAGATGTGGGGAGACGAAATATCCCGGGAACGAAATGTGGGGTACGAAATGTGGGGAACGAAATGTGGGGAACGAACTTTCCGCAAACCACAAAATGTATTGTAGTAATCGTACACTGTTTATCCTAATAAATAGTCATCAGGGGATAACGTTTTAATATTTGGTGAAAATTTTTTAAACAATTGCCTTGATTTACTCTATCCGTAAATACGGAACTGGCACCTTAAACACAAGTATATTAAAATTGGGCTTTAATCTAATGACTCTGATAAAGACAGAGGTTTAAATTAGCAATAACTAAACCACTGTTTAAAGGCGGTGATAAGGAACTATCTGCTCAAGGTGCTTAACTAGCACTCGAAAGCAAGAAAAAGTAAGGCTTAAATAAGCCCGCAATAAAATAACAATAGTAATAATAGAAATGGGTTATGTTGTCGAAAAGGGTGAGAATAATGTTAATAGGACAATAGTATCCTTAGGGTGAATAGGCGAATAGACTAAACATGCACACACATCATCATACATAAGACCATACACGCAATCATGTACACCAAAATTTACTTGTCCTTCTCCAAAGTAAGGTTTTAAATTTTTAATATGCCAATCTCCAACGTTCTTATTGTCGGGCACGGTCACTAGCTGATAAGTAAGAGAACCAGTAACTTTTATTACTTTGCATTTGACATATTTAGGAGCTAATTTCTGATTGAATAACTTAGAAGCATCAGATAAAACGTAGTTCCTTTTCCAAACTTAATCATTAGCGTTAAATTTTAATGGACGCTTACGCAAGTTATAATGTTTGGAATTGCATTTATATGAATTAATGAGGCGTTTAACAACGTCCTGATAAAGTTAAGAAAGTTGGTTAACGTCTGAAACCAGATCTACACGAGTTTCTAAAGACACCTCTTCCTCTTGGAAGTTTTTAAGACGACCGTAATAAGTCCCAGAAACTGGTACAGTCCTCCCAAAATTTAAGAAAGGAGTGTCGCCCGTTATCTCATGAACGGCGTTACGCAATGCGTGTGCAACTTGGTAAAGGTGTTCGTCCCACGAACGATGATTATCCGAAACAGAAGCATTGTACCTTGTAACTTGTTGAACTTGGTATTGTTTCATCAAAGCCTTGAATTGGGACCTTATAAATTGTGGCCCGTTGTCAACCATACAAATTTGGGGACGCCAAAAATGAGAAAGATTTCATTTTCCAAAAACTTGGCTACTGTTTCAGCAGTGGAGGCGCGAACAGCTTTAACTAGAGTAAACTTGGTTAGCCAATCACATACAACTATGATAGAAGTATTACCATTTTTCGTACGAGGTAAAGGACCCATTACGTCAATTGACAAACATTGAAAAGGGTATAAAATCTTTTTATTTTTGCCCATTAAACCAGGTCTAGCAAGTTGACTAGCTTTACTAGCTGCACAAGTCTCACAATGGCGTATGTAGCGGATGACATCGGCACGCATTTTAGGCCAGTAATATTGTTCAGCAATTTTACAAAAGGTCTTATAACCACCCAAGTGAGCAGATGTAGGGCTGTCATGAAAAAGTTTATAAATTTTAGCTCTTCGAGAACGGGGTGTAACTTGTTTTCATTCCACTAAATTGCTAACAATGGCATGACGGTTGGGAACATACTTAAAAAGTCGGTGATTTTCAATTCGCCAAGTTGGAAATTGATTAGGACTCAGGCTAACACGTTCAAGCATTTTTAAGTACCAAGTGTCTAACACCCGTATGCATAGTCGTTTGCCAGCGGCTCACCGGCGACTCGCCGGAGTTTCGTTATGAATAGTATGTTGGCGACACTGTACGTCTATGTCAAATTCGAGGTTAGCAGGTTAGGTTTTGTGTCAGTTTCTGTCAAAACTGACGGAAAACCGCCAACATACTATTCATAACGAAACTCTGACGAGTCGCCGGCGAGTCGCTGGCGAACGACTATGCATACGGGTGTAAGTCACCATCAACAAGATCTAGAGCGGAAACTTGAATAGGAGCTCGGGATAAAGCACCGGGAACTACATTATGCTTGTTCTGTCGGTGATGAATTGTAAAATCATATTGCGACAGACGAACACTCCAACGAGCTAAGCGGCCCGTGGGGTCTTTCATATTGGCAAGCCACAATAAAGAATAGTGGTCAGTTAATACTGTGAAATGGGTACCTTCAATGTATGGTCTGAATTTCTCAATGCCAAAGATGACAGCTAAAAACACCCTCTCTCCGTAACAGAATAGTTGCGTTCAGCCTTGTTAAGGGTATGAGAAGCATAAGCAATAACCTTTTCCTCATTGTCAATATTTTGGGTAAGAACACAACCAAGGCCAAAATTAGAGGCGTCACACTGTAAAATGAAGAGTAGTGAAAAATTAAGACTACTCAAAACAGGAGCAGAGGTTAAACAAGATTTAATTTGGTTAAAGGACTTAAGAGCATCATCAGTCCAATGCACACGCTGCTTTGTAATGCGACCTTTAATTAGGTCCGAAATAGGACCAGTAATAATGGCAAAATTTCGGACAAAGCGACGATACCAAGAAGCTAAGGCAATAAAACGTTTGACTTCAGTCACTATATTTAGTTGAGGGTATTTAGTAATGTCAAAAAACCGAGGACTGATAACATAGAAGATCAAGAAGAACGAAACGAAAACCAAGAAGCATTAAAAACATACAAACTGAGAGAAAAAGAAGTGGCAAGTCAGTACGCCCAATTGGTGAATAGATTAATATTAGAGGAAACGACAAACATAAAACATATGACAGCGGAACAAACATGGCAGAAACTCAAAGGAATAATTATACAGGCAGCGAGAAAAACATGTGGAGCTACTAAACAAAGAAACGAACAACACAAAAGAACGAGCTGGTGGAACGAAGAAATAAAAACACAGATACAACTAAAGAAAAAAACATGGAGAGAATACTTGGCGAACAGAACAGAAAATAAATATAACAGATACAAAGAACAAAGAATAAAAGTGAAGAATATGGTAAGGGAAGGAAAGGAGAAAGCATGGCAGGAATTCGGAAGGAAGATGGAGGAAGATAGCAGACAAAACCAAAAACTTTTCTACAAAGTACTAAAAACACTAAGAAAAGGAAAAGCAAAAAGAGTAACAAGAGTAAAGAATAAACAAGAAGAGATAACTAAAACCAATTCGGAAACCATGGATAGATGGAAGGAGTACTTTGAAGAACTGCTGGAAGCAGGTCTGGAAGAAGACAGTACAAATACGGAAAACGAAGAACAAAACAACAGAGGTGAGCAGCAAGAAGACGAGAAGCAGATTACTAGAGAAGAGATGGAAGAGGCCATAAAAAAGTTGAAGAATGGGAAAGCCCCGGGCTGCGATAAGGTCACACCGGAAATGGTCAAGGAAATGGGTGAAGAAGGAAAGAAATGGCTATTGGAAATATACAACAAAGCATGGAATGAGGAAAAAATACCGCAAGACTGGGAAATAGGACAAATAGTACCCATCCACAAAAAAGGTGACAACAAACAGTGTGATAACTACAGGGGCATAACATTATTAAGTATCCCACTCAAAGTATACGAGCGGATAATAGAAACGAAACTGAGAAGCATAACAGAACAGACACTGGATGAGGCGCAGAGTGGTTTCCGCATAGGAAGAAGTACACAAGACCACATATTTACCATCAAAGATATAATAGCCAAAAGACTACAATACAACAAGAAGACATTCCTAGCATTTCTAGATCTAAAAAAGGCTTTCGACAAAGTTCCAAGAAGAAAAGTATGGGAAAGCTTAAAGAACAGGGGAGTAAATCCAAAGCTGAGAAGAGTGATTAAAAGCTTGTATAACAACACTAGAAATAACGTCATAAGCAACAACAACAGCTCCAAGGAATTCATAACGAGGAAAGGACTGAGACAGGGAGGGGTGATGAGCCCAATTCTATTTAATCTCTTTATGGATGAAATAATAAGGAAATGTCAACTAGAATCCAAGAGAATGCATATAGGATATCGAAACTTACAACCAATATATATATCAGAGTGCGCGTTTGCAGACGACGTGGTAATTATAACAGAAAGCGAAGAAAACCTACAGAGAAACCTAATCGTATGGAATAAGATACTGCTAGAAAACAAGATGGAATTAAACACGGAGAAAACAAAAATACTGGTGGTAAACAAAGAAGGACACAGCACAGAAATAAACATAAATGGCAGACGCATAGAACAAACACAAAAATACAACTATCTGGGAGTGACAATAGATGAACAAGGCAAACAAGAAGTAGACATAACAGAAAGAATAGAGAAAACAAACAAACTATTCCAAGCGATGAACAAGTCCTTTATAAGCAAGAGGGAAGTGTCACAAGGAACAAAATTGAGTGTATTTAAAACAGTATTCAGGCCAATATTGACATACGGATCCGAATCCTGGGTAATGTCAAAAAGGATGAAGAGAAAAGTGGAAGCAGTAGAAATGAAATTCTTGAGAAGAGTCAAAGGTGTAACACTCAAAGATAGGATAAGAAGTACACAAATCAGAGACGAGCTCGAAATAACCCCAGTGACAGTATTCATAGAAAACCGACAACTCAGCTGGTGGGGACACATCCAGAGAATGGAAGAAAGCAGAATGGTAAAACAAATATGGGAAGCTAAGACCACAGGGAGACGAAGCAGAGGAAGGCCACAGGAGACGTGGGACAAGATGATGGGGAAGATACTGGAGGCAAGGGGCAAAACATGGCAGGAAGCAAAGGGAATAGCTCAAGTGAGAAAAGAGTGGCGAAAATTTGTATATAGTGTACAGTGAAACTCAAGTAGTGTAAGATAAGAATTCAATTTATTTAGATTATAGATTAAGATTAAGTTAAGAAAATATTGTAACTCCCTACACCAAATGGTAACAGGGATCTTGATTATAATAATAATAATATTTAGTAATGGCCAAAATTTTGTCAGGGTTAATACGTAAACCGTTTTTATCGACGACAAAGCCAAGGTACGTGAGGCTGGGACGGCAAAATTGACATTTGTCAATATTGACAGTTAAATTTGCGGCTTTAAGACTAGTATAAACTTGTTCTAAGGTGTCAAGGTGTTCTTTAACTCTTAGACTACGGCGTGGGGTCCTCAAGGGACCCCAAACTTTGTTTTTTTGAACATCTTCCTAGGTATTTTTTTATAAATTTTTCCTCCCGTGTATTTGTCACTTTTACAATTATACATAGCATGATGTATTTGTTTTTTTTTTTCTTTTTAATATCTGCATCCTTTTGTTGAACAAAAAAAGTGCGTGGGGTCTCCAAGGAACCCCAAGCCGTTGTTAATGTGTACCATTTTTTTCTACAAAAATCAATAAGTTGATGTCAGTCTTTATGTGTTTTACGACGATAATGAGGACATTATTGTTGCAACAAGTAATTCTGATGTTGTAACTTGTTTATACCCTTATCTGAACCCGTGTATATTATCTCAAAGTACACTCTTGAATTGAGTAGTAAGTGAAAATAAGGATAAGGGATGGATGTTTTTGGTTTTTGATATTTTGTACACGAACATCCGATAAAAAAATAAATATAAGATGTTCACAATGTCAGTTCTTCGTTTGCAAAAAACATCGAAAAGAAAATATTGTCTCCACAGCGAGTTGCATCGATCACATCGAAAATTGACAATATATTATATTTTTTCTTTAATTTATAAGAATTCTGTTGTTAGCTTTTTTATATTTGTAATATGTGTAAATTTTCAATATATTTTACCAATATAAACACTTACTCAAATGTTACCATACGTTTTAATATTCTTTTAGCTGGGGTCCTTCGAGGACCCCACGCCGTAATTACCGTTGGCCTAAGGAACGCAGTAGTCCAAGGGTTAAAGGTTCCAGACGCGATAACAATATCGTCTAAATACACGAAAATATTTTCACCCAAAAGTGTTATCCATAAGTCGTTGTTGGCTAGCTGGTGCGTTTGCAATACCGCAAGGGACGACAGTAAACTTAAATAATCCACGACGAGGAACTGTAAAAGCAGTTTTTTTTGCATGAATCAGGATGTAAAGGGATTTGGTGAAAAGCTTGCTTAAGATCGATGGACGTAAGATAACGCGCGTCGCGTAATTTATCAAGAATGCTATTTAAATAAGGTAGGGGATAAGCATCCTTCTTAGTAACTAAATTTAACTTTCTACCGTCGAAACGAAGTCGGTAAGAACCATCTTTCTTTTTAACTAACACCATCAGGGAGCTCCAAGGAGATTTCGAGGGCCGAATGAAACACATTTCCAATAAGCGATTAAGTTCTCGATCAGCGTGAACTTGCATAGCAGGTGACAAAAGGTAATATCTTTCCTTCATAAGAGTTGCTTCACTCGTATCGATAGTGTGTACGACTAAATTAGTTAAGCCTGAAGTAGGACCAAAAATTTCAGCAAACTTCCTAACAAATTGGTCTAAAAGAAGCTTTTGTTGTACTGACAAATAAACACCACCACAAACAGTCTGTAGCGAAAAAGTTTCAGCCACATCAAAGCGTCTAGCGACAAAATCAGCCGTCGCTCCAAAAGCGTAGCAAAAATCAACACCTAAAATTAGTGTAGACGTAATGGAATCATAAATAACAGCATCGATGGACTTAGTAATACCATCAACGGTAATAAGTAATGCAACAGTACCTAAAATGTTTTGTTGCTGACCGTCAGCAGTAGTAAGAAGTGAATGGGTTTTACACAAAAAGAGGTCATGCTTCTAAAGTAAATATAACCCGTTGCGTCTAATTAAAGTTTGATTGGCCCCTGTTTCGGAGAGAGCGTGAATAGGTTAACCATTAATATAAATAGTTAAATAAGGACGGTTGTCAGAGAGTTGTTTAATAAATGTAGCCGAAGTATTACTAGTTAAGTGACAAAATTCCTGAACTGTAACCAAGATTTTCAAGATAAAGTATTAGCTTTGGTATAATAGGGATAAGGAATAAATCGGCTGGATCATCTACCCTTTACTTTGCGTTTTTTGGATGGCATTTAGAACAGGTGGCAAAATAACTGTTTGAGTGTCTGCAAACACAACAGAAAATTGCTTTATCTGCCGCGTAAGTGTGAAACGTATGGCCTAATTTATGGCAGTTCCAACAGGTAGTCGTAGCTTTAGCACTACTAGGTTTAAGACCAGGATGTTTAGAAGTTACTTGTGCAGTCTGTGTCACAGGTTTTTTCGTTATAGTCTGGTAAGACAAGTCAGGTTCCAGTTGCAAAGATGAAGCAGCAGCAGGATTGCGATATTTGGCATTTTGTAGTTTAATATCTTCAAGCTTTTTACACGAAAGTGAAAGATGTTCAATATCGTAGACTACTGTTAAAGATAATTGAGTAGCGTAAAATGGTTGCAAGTTTTTCATGATATGCTTAAGTTGAACCGATTCAGAAGGTTTGATAAGTAACCGGTCAAATAAATTAAGCAGAACCGAAATAAAAAGTGTGGGTTTCTCATCATTCCCCTGTTTGCGCTTTTTTATCTCATCCCATAATTCTTGGTCGAAATCAGTAGGTAAAACGTCGGATCGCAATCTAGCTACTAACTCATGCCAATTTGAGACCCGGTTGTGCATAGCACGTAACCATACCAACCCTCGACCCGAAAATAGATCAACGACACTAGAAAACAGTTGGTCGTAAGAAATATTATGCGCCGCCCTAAGTTCTTCGACACGTTGTAAAAATGAATTTACCCTCATAATGGTAGTATCTTCATTAAATGATAAACGCCACTTACATACTGGTACAGAAATTAGATGTTAATTACCAAAAGGAGAAGTCGTGGAATATTGAATATGGTCTAATTCACGTCGTAAATTGTGGGTTGCTGACACACTTGAACGCTAAGAGTGCAAAAATGATACTCGAGATCTCTGAAACGTTGATGAAGCGGCTGGATTAGGATCGTCGATATTATTAGGGTTGTCAACATTTTTATCTGCCAAAGGTTCAGTAGGCTCAGAATTTTGCGGTGCTACTGTAGTAGGTGGATCAACAGAACTAATTTTAGCGGCGTCAACATCTGTGTCCGAAGGAACAATTTGTAATTGCGAGTCATCGTGGTCGTTACCAAGTAAATGTATCAAATCTAAGCATTGACTAATAAGAGTGGCATGCTCATGTTCTTGCTCAGATGAGGGTTGTAGCCTACTTAAGCGTGAATAAAGGTGAGTCAACCGAGTATCAAGTCTCGCGAATTCCGACTCGGAAGGGCACCAAAAAATGCCTGAACTAATGCAGAAAGTTCGCTCAAATTGCCTTTACAAGCGTCAAGTTCAAATTGAACATCGAAAGGTGCAGCTAACTGATAAGCGCTAAGCATAGCTGGATCGACTTTTTCTAAAATTAATCTGACACGCAAAGATCTACGTCGTTGATCAGCATTCATGACCTCTACAGAGTCACGATCAAAACCCCTAAATAACAGTTCGTATAGCAACTCGTCGACCCTAAGCGCATTGACATTCATCTTAAATAAACAATTTAATACGTATTTAGTAATTACAGGTTTGCGCAGCTGATGTTACTACCAAAAAATTGAACCCCGAACGTTGGTCGCCAGTGAAACTATAGAGAAGCTCAGCTGCGGTTAATTAATTAAAATAATCAATGGTAGTAAAAAAAATTGCAGATTTTCCCTCTTAAAGTTCGTACTACACGGAAGCTCTAGAAAACTTTACTTAGGGCGCAGGCTTAGCTCAAATTCGGTGAAAGGGTCGTAGGTTCACACCACCAGCTGTGGACCCTGCAAAGTCTTCAAAAAAGGATATGGGCGCCAGAAATCAGATGTTTTTGAATAGTTTAAATAAACTACAAGTGACTAGCGTTTATTTAATAACTACTGAATAATCTTGTAGTATGGTAATTCAATAACAAATAATCAAAATAATTTGATTACAAATAATGTAATAATAGAGCTGTGCAAGTTAAATGAAGGTTGCGACACGCACCAAGGAACCCTTTTTGGGTTATTAAATTAATTGTAACCACAAATAAATCGAGTGATATGCATACCGCTGTCATTTAAAAAAACCTTTCTCTTAAGGCTATTGAAAGCAAAAAGCGTGAATGCTCCTTTTACAAAGGTTCAATTACACACATAAATTGTAGCTTTAAATATTAATCTTAATAATACGCATTAAGCTTCAAGTATTAAAATGGATTGGCTGTATGAGATAAACTTTATATGTTAATAATAACGGAAAGTACAAATTTAAACTGCCCGAATCTGCTTGAAAGCAGGGAGACCGTCCACTTTTAAAATAGTATAATATAACACCAAGGATCACTAACCTCCGAGGCCCATAGGCTGCTGTTAGCCAAATGCTGGCCCGGAGTTGCTATACCCGGGAGTAAAAACGCCGGGGATAGAACCGCAATTGCAGAGAAGCCATTCACAAGCCGCAGGAGCTAGGTAGGACGTTAGAAGGCGTTGAAAATTAAATTGGACAGCAACCTTACCTCCAAGATTAAATTCTCGGGTAAAACTGTCGTTTAAGAGCTAAAGAAACATAATTAATACGAGAATAGCTAACAGAAAATCTCAATCGTACCTGAATCAAATTATCAGCTGTTGGAAATGAAACTAATCGTCGTGGCGTGATAAAGCACGAACGGGACCTTCTTAGAAGCAAGTTGCTTCGTCGAGGTGCAGGAAAATAATGTCAAGCATTCGGCCAGCTAACAAAGACAGCTGAACGCTGCGACCTCGCGATAACCCAGCGAATGTTTTTGGGACTTTCCAGAATCGGTACGAAAAGAGTGCACTGGTGAATTGAAATATTTCGAAACACAATTTGATTATTATGCGAAGATAATATACAGGCTGGTCCTGAAATAATTGTTATGTGGAGAAAACATTCCAGCGAAGCCGAAAAATGGTTTCACTACATCAGTGAAATCGATGTTGAAAAAGCTGCAATTTTTGAGTGTAAAGCAGAGGTTAACTTTAAGTGTTCTATTGTTTGTTTTTTTAAAGAATAAGTTATTGCCATGTTACTTGAACTGTTTCCAATATGTTAGAGATGTACATAATTATAATACGAGAAGACAGGACGATTTTTTTATACAGCCTATTCGTAAGTATAGGGATAAACATTCTATTTTCTTTTATGGGTTC